>JABASK010001169.1:0-10404 GCA_019776465.1 Rambutanura hunanensis
TGCCCCATTACCATGACAACTACAACTGCTAAATTCGATTCCATTTTTCAAATATTAATGAACTTCAATAATAAAAATCAATAATAATTATTGATTTTTATATTTATGAATAACTATTATTAGCGAATAATTCTCGGATGAGTCCCCTTTAACTTGACGCACACGACAATAAAATAAATTGGAAGTTCATTGCATTTGCTGTAGCATCTTTCCAGTAAAATGTGAATATACCTCTGCATTTTCTATCAAACGATGAATGTTTTGCAAAAAAAAAAGCCGCGTTGTAAGAATTCGTCACAATTTGCATATTGTCAAATTTTAATTCGTTTAACTTTGGTTTCAGTAAATCTTGTAAGATTTTTTACGCTATATTGTCAAAAACTCTGATCACTGGAGGATGATTCCTAAGCTTTTCAAAAGCCACACTTACGGATTCCAATTGGGAGTCAGACAGTTGGACAGGGTTACGTGGTATGTACTCTAATTGACTGTACGTTATTTTGTAGTTTAAATCTTTTAGAGCCGTGACTACTGGATAAAATGTATTTGGAGAAGGATCCGTTGTGAATTCAAGGACAGTCCCATACTCATCATCAGTAACACGCAAATTTACGTCTGATGCGCCAGCTTCTAGTGCATTGGCAACGGCAGCTTCTAAGTGATCCTCAGTTACTGGCTTGTTACAAAATTCTGAACAATAAATTATTCCAACGTGCTGGAATTGGTACATTATTGACGGTGCATCTGTTACTACAAACCTAAGAGACATTTCCAACGTTTACTTTGATTGGATAATTGTAATTATGTAAAGAAACTTACGGCAGTTTTTTAACGAGCGATGAAAGATCTTGTCTTTCCCTATTGAAGTTATCGGTTTCACATTCCACGATCACAACACTTTGACCCGGTCCTTTCAGAGCGTAAGAGAAAAGTTTTAAATCTTTTGCATTCTGTAAATAATAAAGGGCGTTAAATTACTAAAGTAAAAGACGACATTTCTGTCAATTTAGTTATACCTTGCTCTCCGCGAGTACTCGCTGAATGTTTTCCGCGGGTACTTGGTTGTTCCTTGCAATTTCAATCATATCTGCTAGTTTCTTGTTTAGTTTAGGATCGGCGCTCCCACCCTCTGTTCTTTGATATAAAATTCTTAATAAAAAATGTTACTCACGGTTGTCTTCGTCCTACTAAAACGGTATGCTATAGTAATCGCAATCATCACCTCTAATCGCAACCTTTATTTGACTGGCACATTTGGCACGAATAGTAGATTTTTTTATATCGTTAGCCGATTTGGTATGCATTATATTTTGCCACTTAGCATGTCCAGCGTTTCGTACAGGTACATCTGCAACCACAGCAAAACCAATTACCTAACACTTAAGCAATAGTTAACAATTGAACCAATCAAAAAAATTTGCAAAGAGTTTTTGCTTGCTTACATTGGTACAGAAGATTTGATTGGTGTTGGTGGCAGTGACCCGAGTTTACCGTGACAGATACAAAAGTTCTTGATCGTGAATAAGGAATGATTGAAACTTGGTACTGGAGTCGACCGACGTTCCATAGGGCTAGTTTGATTGAATTGATTAACTGCATCGTTTCAACTGATTTCGTAAGGTTACCTACAAGCGTAAAAAACGATTTTCCAAAATCCAATCTGCCGCCCTATAGTAGGTAGTTCAAATGAAAACTACTCGCATGAATTAGTACATGAACTGTAATTAAAACCCACTTCACCTCTGCCGCCGCGTCACTCACTTGATTTTTTGGGTCTTAGTAAGTGGTCCTATTTCCAGCTTGACAATCAATTAAATTACCCAACCAACAGTTATTGAATTGATTCGTGCATGAGCCAAAGTCATCTGTGTTGACAACTTTTTCTACAATCCCGCTCTCTTAAATTTGTAATACATAACACGTGCATATCCTTTGAGAAAAGCTTTCTTTGCGAAAGTTTTACTTCCTTTCACTTGATTTATCCGTCGTCAATTCGAAAAGCTGGTTTAAGTCGAGTGGTTAGAGGAATTGAAAGATGGTATAATTGTGTTAAAAATTTTGACAATTAGAGTAACTACTAATATTAGATTATAAAATACAAATTATACACTATAACTCGTTGATTTGCGTATTGGTCAACTATTGGTCAACATAATTCTGTCCCTGTGTACTAGAATTTTATGGTTTCTAACGTTTTGCGCCAGGAAGTAAGTAAGTTTACCGTAAGTTGGCGCCTCCGCGTTCTTTTGCAAAAAAAACCTTAACTTTTCTTGGAGGTCGCTTCTCCGGAGGAGCGTCATTGGGTTTAGAATTTGGCCTAAGATCACGTTCCGCTTACATAGTAGTACTAGACACCGAAGTAGGACGTGGACGCTTTAAGTTCCTCACTCCAAGTATTTGGCTGGAGGAGAAAACATCTCCCATCTAACGATCATCTTTTACTAGTCAATCGAACGACAAGCATTGCCTATACTTTCGAAAATTAGTAGTGAATTGTTCAAAAATGTTCATATTATGAAAGTGATAGTTGCAAACTCTAAGTTTCTTTCGAGTACGCAGTCAACATTAAACTTAGTACGCAGTGGCGTTTCACATGCTCGTTTTTTCGATCTTAGTGTTTTCTTGGCTTCCAAATAAAAGCGTTTTTGGTGCAAATTTAACGTAGAAGTGACAAAAAAAATTGTTTGTATATACTAAAAATCGTTTTTATATAAGTTTAGGTGAGGTCGAATCGTCAATATCAACCTAAATAAGTACCAGTGCATTTCGTGTTTTGCCCCTGGATTTTGAAAATTTCGGAAGCTCGTTTTCAAGTGGAATATTGTGAATAAGAGGGTAATTTCAAATCTAATTGTACGTTTTATCAGTTACTCGATGTATGTTGTATCCAATTTTAAAAAATATTCAAAGCACGTCTGGTTCTGAAGGGTATCTTTACCTACCCGCAATTTTCGTTTTTCATTAAAATCTTTGTAGTCTAATTCGTACCTCCACAGGGTTTTTGTTGAAATGACAAATTAAGTTCAATAATTTGATGCATTCACTCAAATTACGAGATAGGGGAATTAGTCAAGGGAGAAAGTGGTCATAAAGAAAGACGAGAGTCAAATTAGTACAAATGGTTAAAGTGGAGGAACTAACTGTCTTTTTTTTTCGGGTAAAAATAAAAAAGACATTTGCATTGAAAGTAATGACTGGTCTGACGTCTTTGTTCGAAAGCTTAAGCCTTTCCTGGCTTACCCTCCTGGTAGTAGAGAAGTTCCCGGACGCGGGTTTTAGGCTTTAAAAGAGAAAGTTATAAAAATAGAATTAAGAATAAAGGAAGAAAAAGATCTTCCGGGAAAGTGTGCAGGCTTAAATCATGGATAAGTATTAAGACGTGTATTATTTTGTAAAATTTTGTTAAATCGAAAATGTTAATTTTAAAAAAATTCAAAACTAATTTTAAAAATGCTTTTTTTTTTAAAAAAAAAAAGGAAAGACAGAGGCCTCGTTTCGAATCTTATTTCGCTTCCGTAGCTGGATACTTTTTAGATGAATTCAAAATATTATCTTACTTTTTCGCTTATAACGCTTTTCTTTTGTAACCTCATCATTTTTAGCAGAATATGCTTTTACACTGAATGGACCTGTAACTAATTCACAGTTACAACAATTATGTACAAGTATTAGTAGCTATAACTCAATAATCCACAATTATGCGTCGCGTTTAAACGACGTGCGTCGGTTTGGTTTTCTATGAAGTTGCATTAATGCCAAGCGATAACGTGTTGTCGTAGTTGAAACTATACAATGACGCTTTCTCTTCAACGTTTAGTCGACTAATGGTAATTTCATTTTCAAAGTTTAACTTGAGTTACCCAAAAAAAAAATTAAGTCACGTAGCACTTTACTTAATAGACTTAAATTGTTTTAACTTTGTGAAAATCCATTTCAATCAATAAGTTTCATCCACTCGGTAGGTGTTGGAGGACACTACTTGGCACGCGAATTCAATATCACTTTTCATTCTAATACTGTTCTGATTTTATTAAAACAAAAGTTAAAATTTGATTTCAACGGAGAAACGGTAAAAAAGTTTTTTTGGGGAGGAATATAAATTTTCCAGAAAATTTTATACCGTTGAAACTTTTTTCAGGTTTGGAGCCCTTTAGCAATATTTGTCAAGGAAACGCATGCGGGTGGTGAAAGTGAAGAGGTTTTTAAAGTAAGTGCATTCTTATAAGTCTCTCTTCCGTGCCTCTTAACTTTTGTAGGTTCAAAGTCATTTATGCCTTTCAAAGCCCATTTCCAAAACTTGAACTTATGCCTTTTATGTAAAAAGTCAAGCTTGGAAGAGCTCTTCGCTTCAAATCAAACTTTGATTGTTTCAAATTCAAGATTGTTGTTCCATACTGTACTTGATGCCTACCAGTAGAACAACGCTACTTTTCTTTTGAGGTTGTGAGATAAAGTAGGGTAAGGGGGGGGGCAGGGCTTTTAGAATTTGCTGGATTGGAGCCAAAGACTAGCCTAGGGATTTTCTTATAGAACAACTTTTCGAAAAAAAAATGATAAAAAAAAACAGGATGAACGTCATTTGAACTGTCAAGGGAAAAAACGAGAAATGAAATTTGTGTCCAGCTACGCACTCCATAAAAGATGTGAGCTTTAGTTCTCTACTAGTATATATCCATTGTATGGTTTCTAAACCCTTAAATGCATTTATACCCAGAGAAAGTTAACGACGCTGTATTTGTCACTTTTAGTAGCATTTTGTTCGCAACAGCAGTAGCAAACGACATAAGTGTAGTGACTACTATGTAGGGCAGGAATGGTTCGACGTCAACAAAAAACCGACAGAGCTTTCCAGTCTTGTGTTTCGAAAAAAAATTGAAGAATGTGACCAGAATTTCAAACCTATGCCACAGGCCTTTTCCAAAAAGGGCACTTTGTGATGCTTTGAACTTTACTAAAAACTAAAACTTCATGAATCATCAAAAAAAAAGCAAAGCTGTTTGGTAGAACCAAGAGTTTGAAATTTACTGCTTTATAAAGTTTAAAAACGGC
The DNA here is from genome assembly GCA_019776465.1 of Rambutanura hunanensis. NCBI lineage: Eukaryota > Metazoa > Arthropoda > Collembola > Poduromorpha > Neanuridae > Rambutanura > Rambutanura hunanensis. The sequence continues at coordinate 5,050 of JABASK010001169.1, forward strand.
GCTTCTTTCAATCCTACGTCGATCCTGTAATCCTCTATTACCCAGTTGGACAGGGTGACAAATGAAAATTTGAACCAGGCGTAATACAAAGACACGCGTAGATTAGAAAGTGAAAGTGGAATTGGAGAAAGTGCGAGAACCTTCTTTCTTTTTTAGCTAATTTTGTGATGACATAGAGCGTAAACGAGTCAGAACTGATTTCAAACTCGAAATTGAGGATATATAGAGGCGGGATAGCATCCTTTTACTGCTACTTTTCCTAGAAGATTTAAAATGAGGCCCTTTGATTCCTATCCTAAAAGAAGGGATCGAGAAAAAAGGCTTATAGTTTCGTGACGACTGAACTGGGCGGGCGGAAGCGGGAGATTTCAAAAAAAAAGTGACTAACGTTCCCCATATCATTCTTACGTAAAGTCTAAAAGAGTAAGTAGTATTCTTAGATCCCACTTTCCTTATCATCTCCGTTTCATTCGGTCGCTTCCTTTCTGTCTCAAGTTACACTTTCACTTCGGGAGAAAGTCAGTGCGATGTCTTGACGTAAGAAAGTGGTTCGTTTGTTAAAGGATGCGAAACCTAAGACGCCTTAGAATTGTAAGAAAGATAAAGATGCATGACCCAAACTGCGAAAAGGCCAAACCAATTTCATTGTCCAGGACGATTCTTTACTTCATTCATCTTCCCTTCTTCGTCCGTAAAGGAAAAAAAGGACGCAATTTAACTTTCCCATTTAACAATGTTTACTTTCTCTCGGGTCTTGGAAGATGAGCCAATTCTATTCAAGTCGCGCGTCACAATTTTCTAAATTAAAATTTGGCCTTGACTCTTTTCTATTGGGTAGAACCGTGTGCCAAAATGACTGTGAGAGACGCTAAAGTGTCTTTTGGACTTGGCGAAAATGATAGTAGAGGAACTGATGATTGCCAATTACAGTAAGGCAGACAATTTGTCTCGGTGAAAGTGTGAATTGTAGATGCGTTTGTGTCGAGGTCAAATGATTTTACTTTTACAATTTCTTTTTGTATACTCAACAGCTAATTTATATTTACCAGAATATGTTTTGGAAGTGGTAAATTTAATAGGCTTTTTTTGTATAGAAAATTGGGTGTACTACGGAAACTACGAAGAACTTTCGAGCAGCGGCCGAGGCGTTGTGATAATAGTCATTAAGAATTTACAAGGTTCGGAAACGACCTGGGGGCTCTTAAGGTCTGTTGGGCTCAAGGGACTTGGACGAAGAAGTGGGTATAGGATGAGAATCAGTTGGTGGCAATTGATGTTTCGTATAATAAATGGTATAGTCTACGCGGGAATGTCGTGATGGACGACAAAGCAGTTTGTTAATGTCGATTCAGGCGTAAAGTCTCACCACCTAGAATTAATCGTGAAAAAGGAATTGAACCCTGTGGTTATAAACTATAGGAGCGTCAGTATTAGTTTCATTAAAAATGAAACTGAATTATTTCATTTCGAATTCGATAAATTTAGTATAAGTTTGAGGAATGAATTAGTTTCATATTTTTTTTTCATTCATTGTTTTTGCCATTGATCCATATTACAATAAAAAGTTTATAAATAGGAATAAAAAAGGGTGATAATGATAAATTGGAATTTCACCACGTGTTTATCGTTACTCAAAATAATTTTATTAGAATTTGAATTTTTTTTTAGAAAAAATCAACCTATTTTTCACTTAATTAGAAACGTTTGCTCATATGACATAGTGTTCGGTTTGGAACGTCATTTTAAGCGTTCTTGCATTGAAATTGATTTGCTTATTAAATTACTTTTACCTATAATTAAACGCTTGGGAAATTCACCTGCTTACCAAGTAATCCTCTTGGGTTTAACCTTACTAAAAGCGTTCAGTTATAAAAAAAATCCGCCCAAGTGGTCATTTAAAGCCTTTTCAGAAGTTTTTTTTACTAATTAAAAAAAAATCCGTTTGATCTGGTATATCCAACGAAAGCCTTGGACTGAACCTGTATCTCATTCCACCCCATTGATTTCCTATAAGTAAAGTGTTCATATGCAAGAGGGTAGAAAGTCACGTCTTCGGGTCTGAAAGGATTCTTAGTTCTCAAACTCTTTTCTTTCTACAGCTTCTATTGCCAAACATAACGACTTGGTACATAAATTCTGGAAGGCTCTGGAGGGAAAAGTTCTTGGAGAAAGCAGGCTCCACTACTCAACATAAATTAACAGAAATTGGAAGGGAAAAGTCTTTAAGAATAGGCCTTCTACTTTTATGGAAACATTTAAACTTTAACTAAAAGTCATTTTGAAATCATATGAAGCGGAGATATAAAATTTCATCAGTAACTGAACAAACATTTTGTTCAAGAGATAAAGTGAGGAGGTTATGCATTTTACGAAGAAAAAAAATAAGCATAAGCGTTACATTGAGTTTATTGAATGGGAAAAAATTTCAAGAATTTCTTCAGTACATTCCAGCAAACTTCGTTGCTTTTGTGTGTTTCGCCACAATTTTACTGCAAAATACAAAGTATTTTGTCCAGGATCATACAAATAACTCCGGGAATAACCTGAAACCAGAAACCAGTAAAAAAAAGAAGCTCCCGCGGCCTTTTTTTTCTCGAAGTGTTGAGAATAATGATAAAGTAAAGCCATAAATTAAAAGTTTGGAAATGTAGGTCAACTTGTGTTTTTGAATGCACGAAGGCCTGTGTTTCTTGAGTTTAGAAGAAGATTGTTGTAGACGAAGTATTACACAGGAAGGCTCATAAAATACTTCTTTTTTTTGCGAATTCCCTCCTAACCATCCAACTACTAGAGGAGACTTGTTAATTAAAATTTTTCGTAAATGGGTTGGAAAACAAGAAAATCTTACAAACAAAACAGTGGGCATCAGAAATCTCTAGGGTTAAGCTGCGGTTTTTCACCGCAAAATAAAGTTTGTAGAGAATAAAGTTTTCCAAGCTTTAAATGTCCCAAGGACAAAATGCATAAGATGGTTCAAACTATTTCCTTAATTTCGATGAATAAAACTACCAGGGAGTCAAGTCAAATGTTCAATGATCAGTTAAACTTATGATAATTAACATCCGAAAAAGATAAAATTCAGTTCGCTATAAACTTGCAAACTTCCTGGTTTTTTTTTTTCAATCCAATATAATTAATTCTTTATACCATTTCTCTTTCATATCTTGCATTTTTTTACTTTTGTTAATACGGTTCAGTCAACCAAAAACAGAATCATTTTTCATTCAAGTAACAAAACGGAAGGATTTCAAAAAAATCAAGACGGACATGGTCCGACTGAAAACATTCATGAACGAATATCCGCTGTTTTTTATTTTTCGGATCAGTGAATTATTTTAATGCAGTGATTGATTCCATAGACGGCCATTTCTTTTAATGCCACTTATAGTCTAACTGAATAACTCATTCAGTCCATACAAAGCCTGAAGTTTGTATTCATTTGATGCCTACAGTCAAGTTGAAATTTTTGAATTTGAATTATTTTTTTTTTTCAAAAAAAAATCTAGGCATTTCTTTAATTTTTAGTTAATTACAAAATCACTTTAATTGACAAAAGTTTAATGCTGAAGATTGATCACAAATATGCGAAACGGCGTATTACTTTTTTAAAATATAAGGCAAAGAAAAAGTAGGTGTGATTTCAAAAAAGTTTAAAAAATCTAAAAAAATGAATACGGCCTGTGGTTTGCGAACCACCGCTATTACGAGCCCACCGTGTATCCTCACTGGGATAAATTTTCTGTTTAAACGGTTTGTTAGATAGCTAACAGGCCAATTTGTTGAAAAGGGATGAATTCTAGCTATACAAGTTTTTAGTACGAATGTTAAACGAAAAATGATGCAAATTTGATGTCATCTTTTTCTTATCAAAAAGAGTGGTTGAATCATCACTATTAATTTTGCCGTTTTTTTCTCCTAAAAGGATTCATAAAATTACAGTTTTATTATAAAAGTAAGACACAATACTTTATAAACAATAGAAGATTCGTAAAATTTAAAAATAATTAAAAAAGTAAAAAAATTCGAAACAAAAAGTATACGGCCTGTGGTTTGCGAACCACCGCTATTACGAGCCCACCGTGTATCCTCACTGGGATAAATTTTCAGTTTAAACGGTTTGTTAGATGGCTAACAGGCCAATTTGTTGAGCAGAGATGAATTCTAGCTATACAAGTATTTACGAAAGTTGAATGAAAAATAATTATGATTAAAATTTTATGTGTTATTTTTTACTATATCAACATAAGTGGTTGATTCACTACTGCTAATTTTGCACATTTTTTTCCAGGATACTTAAAATTAAATTTTATTTTAAAAGTAAGGAACAAAAGTTGAAACGAAAAGAAGGAAGGTAAATCAAAAAAAAAAAAAATTAAAGTTTAATTTAATTGAGAAGGTAAAACATTTTGATGTGAAGAAAAAAGGAAACGACCTGTCGTAAGCGAACCACCGCTATTCACGAAGAAAGCTAAATTAGCTCTAATTAGCTAAACAGGCCAATTTGTTGGAGAGGTGTTAATTTTCAGTTGAACATATAAAGTATTGCTGTTAGTGCTAGTTGCTCATTCCTTGATTTAAACTGACCTGTTCAAAAAATGTCTTAGATTAGATAGCGGGAATGAAAAATAATTGACGTGCTAGGCATTCTGTACTTGCACGGCTAGAATTAAAAAAAAGCTCTTGACCTGTAAAGGCAAAAATTGCCATATTCCTATGTATTTCTTCTTTTGTTAATAAAAAGAAGACAACCGAAAGATTTATAATATTTTCGCACTTATTGTTAAATAATAAGTCTGAGTGAGTTTGTTTGTAACGTATTTTTCACAAAAATTGTTACTTCTTAAGATTTTTTTTCTCATAATTTTAAAACAGATTTCTCACCTTGAGCGTTTTACCAAAGAAAAATGAGTGATCTCAAATTTAAAATGACGCGCACCTCGAATTTAAAATGACGCGCGCGCTCTTCTATGCTGATGGAGATGATAGTGTGTTCCCTTTGGAAGGAAAGATGAGGCGTGTGCCTTTGGGACACATTTTATCCAAGGAAGTCTGGAATAGGCCGATCGCTGGTTGAATCATAATAATTTTTGAAGCGATACCCGTACTCCGAGAAAAGTCTAACCACTTTAACTCTTCCGCCTTTCTTATTCAAATAGTACGCTTCACCTTTTCTATTGTTTTTCATTTTTTTTTTCAAAAAAAAAATTGAGTTTTGGAACAAGGAAAGGAAAGAAAAGTTTCCAAAGGTGCGACACTTTTCCTACGAAATATACAGCCTTGACAAAATTTTGTTTATGACCCCCTTGAAAATTGGTTCAAAAAGAAAACGAGGCTGGGAGAAAGTGTATACAATTT
>JABASK010001170.1:0-10399 GCA_019776465.1 Rambutanura hunanensis
TACAATCAAGCAGGGTGATGTTCTGCTCAATCGGATTCAGAAGCTTTCTCGTGTCGTCAACATTTAATAAGTTCTACACCTAATTCATTTCTTTGCAAAGAAAAGGTACTAAGTATCTGTCAATTTTCAATTAAAAACCTACGAAACCGGTATGATGTTTAACTTTTAATTAGGTTTTGCATCAAGGTCTGATTAAATTTTGGAAACAATATCAACTGAACCTTAGCAACGTTGCGTTCTACAGCGGTGTAGAAATTAGTAGAGCAGACATCGGTAGAGCAAATCTAATCTTGCGAAAGATTTCGGTTTCGCTGCTAATTGTGCGTTTATAAATTCTTCGGCGCGAAAGTTGTGCAATGCTTCTTGGCGGCTCTACAGATATAATCAAATTGAGTTTTAACTCATAAGTCAATGTTCACTTGCACCACTTTTCCTACGATTTCTAGTGAGTGTTTTGGATTCTAGCCAACAGCAAAATTAGAATTTACTGGTTTGTCATCAGCGATGTCGGTGAACAAAGCGTTGAACCCAAGGTTATCCGGGGAGTTCATCATGCGTCATGCAAAAGATGTGGAAATTGTTGCAGAGGGTATAAATGCATCAGCAGATATTGTAAGTTTTATATGGAGAGGACGCTGTTTTGAACTACGGATTCAAATTTGTTTTGGCTGAAGTAGTATTTTAAAATTAACATTATCATCCTTACAGGTCTTTGATGTTTTTTGCTCTGGGAAGATATCACCAAACCGTTTTACTGAAACTGAGCAACACCCTACAGAAGCAACAGAGAACGCTGTTAACTGGATCTTCCTTGTGGACACACTTAACTTTTGCTTTTGGACTGAAAAGGATAATTCAGAAAAGTGGGAGGTAGCATATGAAGGAAAACGCTATACCGGTTATTTTGCACTTTGCGCTGGTATCAATCGAGCGATTAAAGAGGTAAAGCCTTAGGGTATGAATTGATTAAAAATATTATTTACTGATAAATTGCTTTTTTGGAAACTGAGTTAGTATCCATTTCTCAAGATATTTCTGTTGTGCAAATTTGTACAATAAATTCAAGAAGCCTAGTTTATCACGTATGACTTCTTATACACTTGAGTCGAATGCATGTGATGGAATGTTCCAACACACTTCAGGCCACGGGGTGAATTCCGTCTCAGAAGTTACCGAGAAAGCAAAAGTTGAGCAAAAGATCAGAGATTTCTTTTTGAGCCCACTGACTTTCTCCATGTGGAAAGTAGATTTACGAGGCCAAGGACTAAATTCATAGCTAACTTTTTCCTCTTGACTTTTTTTCTCCTTCAGTTTTCCCCAAAGTATTTGGATTGACAAGAATTTGGCTTTATTTAATTTTAGGAAGGGCTGGATTTAACTGACCCCCGGGTCTTTGGAGCACTGAACCGAGATGATATATTACGAATTTTCCGGTCGGAAACTTCCGTTTCCATTCCACTGATTGAGCAACGAATTGAAAATTTGAAAGAGGCCAGCCGTGTTCTCCTGGAAAAATATCAAGGGTCATTTGTCAACTGTGTCAAAGCCTCAGGTCAGAGTGCAGAAAATCTTCTTGAACAAATTGTTTCCAATTTCCCATCATTCCGAGATGAGGGTATTTTTGAAGAAACTCGGGGTACGTCGCGTTTACTATTCAATTAATTTATGTTTTATAATTATGGACAATTATAATTTTCATGTACTTTTGCTCTTAAGACTATTTTTGGTTTTTGCTCAATTATTTATCGTTTAGTAGAACCAACTGATCTATCGTTAATACTCTTTTTGTTTCTAGTTTCTTTTTGGAAGCGAGCCCAAATCCTGGTCGGAGACATTTGGGCTTGTTTTGAAGGAAAGGGATTGGGCTACTTTCATGATATTGATTCATTGACTATGTTTCCGGATTATCGGTACGTCCTTTTTTAGTCAGGAACTTATGTAGGAGAGCTGCGTAGTACCTGTTACACTTCCAGGATTTGGCACTGGAATGTTGTTGCCTTGAAGAGGATGAAAAAAGTTTTCTCTTATTTAGTTTTGGCACAGCGAGTGGGTTGACCTTTCAAGACTAAATTTTTTCAAGCTATGCTTTTTTCGGGAAGAAAGTAATGGGAAACATCCAAAATTGTTTGCTTTCATTTCTATTTTGTTTTTCTTGAACTAAAATTCAATTTCGTTTTGCGCAAGGCGGGTTCATAACTTTCTTCATCGCCAGCAGGCTTTTTCTGAATGACCGCTTCTCTGGATCTAAAATTATATTCGTATATTTCGTTTAAAATATCAATTTCTTCCTTAATTTGTTTCAGAGTTCCTCAGGTACTTCTTTATTTTGGAGCGATCAAGTACTCGCCAGAACTTCTTGCTGTATTGAATACAGGTAGCATATATGCAAAAAGAATATGATATGAACTGTTGAATATTTATTAATGTAAATTAAGCATGCCGTCGTTAGTTAGGTTGATATTTGTTAGATTTGTGTTGTAATTTGTTTATTTGGAATATTTTTGTAGACGAATTATTGGAGAATGGATCTGTATATGAAATGGAGATTCGTGGGGCGTCAATACAAGCAGTGGAATTGATTAAAGCCAAAGTGAAAACCATGCTCTCAAATGCTGGATCTGACAAAGAAGAAAGTTCCAAAAAAGAACCTGAAAAACAGATTCCAAGTTCTGATTACGTCAATTCCATCACGATTGACCATTTCCTCTGGGACTACCGTCGTGAGAATGTTGAAGAATTGGACAAATATCCATTTCATAAAGATACGCTGCCTTTATTACTAAGTTAAGTGGACAAATTCCAGGGTTAGAATCTACTAACAAAAATAACAACTTATTGTTTAAATGAAATTGTTTCTGTTCTTTCAAAATATTTTACCCCTTGTTTAACTGTCTCTCTGGGTATTTGTAGTTTGGGGACCTTAAATCCACAACGAAAGGATTTTGGGCTTTACTCTGGATAGTTTTCATTTCTTTCCTCATCCCTACCACTTGATCAATAGTTCCAGATTGTAAAGGGTTCTAGGAGTAAAGCAGTTTAGTACTGAAATTAGGTATTACGACTTCAATTAATGGAGATACAAAGTCGTTTCAACTTATTTCAAACCAATTATCATTTTTCTCAAACTGGGTACGTGACAATGACCAACAAATGGACATGTCTCCGTCTAAACTGCAAGTTGGCAGAACTTTATAATAAGAAGAGTCCTTTGAGTTAGTAAGTTATCCCACTTTGTAGTATGAAGTTCAAAAGATTCGTTTAATCTATGTAATTCGTTGTTTACAAAGTGCAGTGCAGTTTAACGTTTTAGCGAAAACGTGACTCCCCAACCAAAACTGGCAAGATTTGATGGAATGCTTTGACTTTGACATATATAGTTCCAGAAACTTGACTACCAGACTATGAGCATCAAAAGTGGTGGTTGGAATCCAACTATCGTTGCGCGTCTTATTCTTTCCATTTCTTCCAATCATTGGTAAACATCAATCATTACTCGTTCCAGAAAATTTAACACGGAAAAAGTTTGTGCAAGGGCAATTGCATTCTACTGGAGTCTCACCAGTAACTATATGTCGACTGAAAAAATGTGGATATACCTTACTTTTTTTGTGAAAAAGGAAGGAAGTTTCCACCACGTTCTGAAAAGAAAGATATCAAAACCCGGTAACTTGTGGATAACGAAACTTCACTTTTTAAACCATTTTGCTTGGGGTAACTGGTAAGACGCGCCGTGACTTTCTCCATTTCGTTTCTTTTATTATTGAGAGGAAAGTCAAAGATAAGGCAGTAGTGAGTGCCTTTACTCCCGGGTATTTTTTTTTTCAAGGATTCTTGAAATTGGAATTGACAGACGACGGAATGACAATGACATTAAGTTTAGGCAGGACTGCTCACCCCTTAACATTGAGATGCACTTTATAGCTCTCTGTTTTTTATTACTTTATCCCAAGTGGCTTAAGGAGAACCAAGTCCTCAAAGTCTTTTTTTTTGCTTTCACCAAATGACTTATTTCTGTTCAGTTCGTTCAATTTCTCGCGACAAGAGGCAGAAGTGTGTTCATGCTTCCACGGTTTATGGTCAAAACATGAAATGCCTACCCATTGTTATCAAATTTGGACAAAGAAAAACTTACGTTTGCTGACTAAACCTTTTTTTTGGTTTCCTCGGGTAGAACAGTTTTCCTTCCAGGCACGTTTGCTTTTGAATTAAGCTTTATAACAATTGAACGCTGGGAGAAAGTAAGGTGGAGATTGAAGATCGTAAATACACGGAAATTAAATGAAAGTTGAAAAAGGGACTTTACTTGGATCTTATTAACGATAAAGCTAAAAAATATTATGGACGTAAAGCCATTCTTAGAAGGAGGTAAAAGGGAATTCTACCGCTTAAAGATTTAAGAGTAGGCGTGTACTCCTTTTATAAGTTATACCTTTAATAATACCTTTTACTATGGCCGAATAAACGTCACTGTTCCAAATAATTCAATGGGCGTAGTTTCTTGGTATATAAGTTTAAAATTTAGTTTATTTACAATTTACACGAAATACAGTCCCAAAAAACTGGTATTGGAATATTTGAAAAACTAGTTAAATCCAAAATCACAGGTCTTTTTTAGACTGACATCATATTTTTTCTTTTTTTTTGTAATTTCGATATGAAAATAATAGCACACGTAATTGGAAATTCTTTGTAGTTTAAACTTATACACTTCGTAGGAAGTTCCATGTCATTTCGTAAGCAGACAACCCACATCTAAGATTCCTTACGAAACGCTTACTTTTAGCAAATTTCTGCTTAAGAAATGACCTGCGTCATTCATAGACTAGTGGTTTTTAATTTTAGCATTAACTCGACCTGTCTCAATTATGTTTTTTTTTTCTGACCAGCTAATATTTTAAAAAAAACGTCTAAAAAAACCGGAGTAATTACATTTAAAATAGTTGGTTAATAACAATTAGCAGGAGACAGAATTGTATCCGCAGTTACATCAATTTTCTATGAAATGGACTTCGTTGTAACTCTTAATACATAACGCCTAACTTTCACCGTCATCCTCTTCATAACCCCGGATGAGCAAAAACGTTTAACCTAAACTTTTAATACTTTTTAATACTTTTTGTCACGCTAAACTGCAACCTGAGCTAGGGAATCCTAAATTCTAGAAGTGTTATTTTAAATAATATTTTTAATAAATGAACTGTATAGAGTCGGAAGAAGAAAGGCAGACGTGTTTCCGTCGCACCATGTTTTCATATGAGGAAGGAAAGGTCCGACATCAAACAATTTAATAAGCGCTCTTTTTAAATGAGCTTTAGAGCCGAAGCCGGAGGAGACTTTGTGTAGAAAGTCTCGCTTTGTTTTTCTATTTTAGCCTCAATGCTTACTTTTTGAGTTTTTAGAACACAGCTTTTGTTTTTTAATTAATCTCTGTCTCTCCTCGTTTTCTTTCCAAATCGTAAAGCGCTTTTTCATTTGAGCATTTTCAAAACTATAAATTTGAGTCCAGAGTTTTGAAACAAGTATTAAAATAAAACTTAAAGTGAGTAAAAGTGAGTAATTCGGCAGTACGCCATAGGAGCTTACATTGCAAAAGTGTTCACTGTAATACGAGCTTAACACAATGAAGATACTCGCCAAAAAGATCAATAAGATTTTTAAACAGGTTACGGTAGGTTAGATTTGAGGATACGACCTTAATGGTCTTAAGCGTTTGTTATTTTTGCAAATTAGGTTAGTTTAGTTAAGTTGGGTTAATTTTTTTCTTCATGTTAGAAATTTAGAAACAGAATTTCTCAATCTTCTTATGTCATGGTATACACCGTTCTGAAAAACCTATTCTGTACCAATTCGAACATTATTGCAAGTTTTTGGCACTTTTTTGCCGGAGTCTATTTTGCTCTTTTTTGCAATGGCTCCTATGACATAGAAGCAATCATTCCACGATAACCTTTCTCTACAAGAAAGTTAACCTTTCGTGTTTTGACAGTTCGCTCTCATTATAAACATTAAATGAGCAGAAAGAGAAGCGAAAATTACAAATTAAAAAATAAAGGAGAAAGCTCAAACTGTAATTTCTTCAGTAAAACGCGACTTGTCATCTAAATCGAGAATAATCTTCCCTCCAGTTCTAGATTTCCCAGTAGCAGTCGACGATGGTTGTGATGAAACCATTTCCTGACTTTGATTTCCTACCATGCCTCCTGATTGTGGTAGTGGCTCTAAGGCTTCAACTTTTTCGACTGGAGAAAGCCCCAGTTCCTGAGAAAGTGGAGCTTTCGTCGGGGCATTTGAAGTTATGACGCTCCCGGGAATTGTTTTTTCCTTTTCACTTTCACTGCCTTTTGCGGTATACGACTCACTTTGAATATTTTGTCCAAGCGGGGTAAGTAGTGTATTGCGAATGCTATTCCCAACCTCATCTTCTTCCTCGTAGTCATCGACATCCATGTACTCTAGCTCGTCGTCCTCATCCGTTGAAATGGGCTCCATTTTCTCAGGTTTTTCAGTCTCAGCTGGAACTTTTGAACAAATACTCTCAATTTCGACGTCACAAACTGTCGAGAGCTTTTCACTGTCATCCTCTCCAAAGGTTTTTCGTGGAAGGTCGAAACTATTTGAGCTAGATGCCTGGGCTTGCCCTGAATTACCATTAAGAGCCTGACTCTTGTCCAGACTAGAATGCTTGGGATGGGCAGTAGAACTTTCCTCTTCTGATATGTGACGTAATAGAGGAGTTTGGTTTGCCAGGGGTTCCTGTTGTCTTATTACCTTTGATCTCTTTTGGAGATGGAATGGAAGTTGGCTTGGTTATTGACGTAGGGCAATGAAAACCGTTTGTGTCTGTATCTGAAACTGTTGAAAGGAGCGTAACTGCGGCGGCTTGCATGGCCATGATCTTGTCGACTAATTGAGCGATTACCTAATTTGACGTTACGCTCTTTTAGCTCTTCTAATTGGGAGTAAAAGCGTTGAAACTCGGCCTAGACATAAAGAGTAGGTTTTAATTAATAGGATCTTCAACGGATGCTCGTATTTTTAGTCAAAGTTAAAACATAACCGGGAACATTAACTTTTACCTGGATATCTTCCGGTAACCGTGCTCCAGGACTGGAATCATGTAGCAGGGCATTAGAGACGAGTGAGGCATGGAGGCCAGTTCCAGTTGAATTTTGGGCACTAAGGCTTGCATTTAGTACCTTGAGCTCCACTACGGCCTTTTGAAATAAATTTGGCTGCTGTATTCCTTGATTCATCCGAACTACTGCCTTTGCCGTGACCACGGAAAACCATGTAAGCCTAAAATCCAAAATTTTAAAAAAAATTGAGAACACGTTTTTCAGCTAAGCAAAAATTCTCACTTTTCAAAGACCCTACTCAAAGTTGGCTAATCTTATAAACTCGTAATTAAACTACTAAATAAGTATAGTAGCACATTTGTACTGGTAAAAGTATAAAATAACTGACAAGGAAACACGTTAATTTGTACAGGTATTGCATTTCCACTAAACTAATAATTTATTACGCGACGGATTCTGAAAAATGAAAATACCTTAAGTAACTTTACGGTGTTCACTGTATTTTACAAAAAGATCATGGAAATTTTTTAAAAGGAAGCAAGAACTAATTTTTTTTCGAAAATGGGCCAATTCTAAAACGGAAACTAAGTTTTCCGTTAGGAAGATGACTTACCGTAAAGAAATGGTTTTTAATGCATGAAAATCTTGTTTAACCATAACAGCCAATTTTCAGAACTCCGGATACATTTTCCAAGTATTGAAAAACAAAACACGTCTCAAATATTAAAAAAAAAACACGCGACGGATTCATCTTTGTTAATACTAACGTCTACGGCTCGTCAACGTTCCTTGCTTTTTTAATTTTCTTTTTGCAAGTTTACCTGTACTTTGCAAACCTACACCTTTTAGTAAATGTTACGGAAAATAATCTTAAATTCGGTTTTATAGTTATTCAACTTTAATTTAATGTTTAATAGGTATGTAATGAAGGTGAATGATGATCATGACGGAAATCGGATGTGAAGGAACTTCGTTTAATAGACTTTTTGAAACTCATTCCCATAACTTCAAAATCTAAATTTCTAAAACTCCTACTGCGTCCTTTCTACCTCCGTTAATATTAGATGACCTCCAGTCTAGAACTTTAACCTTCACATTTTGGTAGGAGGATCAAATCAAATTTAGCTAAATCCAGGAGAAAAGCCGGAGAAAGCTAATGTTTGTATTTCAATCCTAGGAAAGTACAAAGTCCCAGGTTAGCCTTAATTTTGATTGTTACCTAGTAGAACTTGATTGGATACGAGCGAGGATCATAAATTTTGATTTTAAATTTAAAACGACAAGATAAATATTACAAAATCAAAATCAGGATCTGGAAAGTTTTTGGATTGTCAATTTCATTGAAATTGGCACTCTACCTCAAACCTACAAGTTTTCTATCTAGATTCTAGATTGTAGAATCAAATTTAAATCCTATGAAGCCCCAAGAGCTTATTCACTAATCAAAACTTTCTAGTTGGAAAATATTTGCATAACGAAGAGTGTGACATAGACACCACCAATCATTTTTGTCATTTCGAATTCAGCCTTGGATTCCGTATGTAATAATTTCCAATCTCCGCTAACAATTGTCATCCTCGTCACATTCGCTAGTTCGATTGTATACATTTTTTCATTAACGTTTCCTTACAGTGGTGACAATGAAAAAAAAATCAGACAACTTTTTTTTAAGGCACGCAGCTTCAACTACATTTGTGTACTATTTTCGCATTTTTATGTGCATATTGTTAGCATATTTGGTATTTAAATTCTTAGCGCGGACAATGATACCAAGCCGGGGAAAGTTTACAAAAAAAAACTTTCTCTTTTTTTTTTTGGTTATATAAATTTCTATGGTTCAAATAGCTTTGTCTTTCTTGTTCCAAGACTTGTGGGACTTGTAATCCTTTGAGCTCCTTCGTCGTGGAGGGTAAATAGACGCCAAGTAATTGGGCCCTTGGTTTTAATTTAGTTCTTTGAAAAAAATTGGTATTGTTTTTTTCTTCTTTTTTGGCAGAAAATGTTATTTTCTAAACAAAACTAGCACAAGGGACAAAGGGCACATTTTGTGCTACGACGCAATTTCAACATAAAATGAGACGAAACTCAAACCAAAAGAAGTGTAAAATTTCATGAATAAAAAATTACTAGAAAAACATTTTGCATTCGCATAATTTCGCAAGCTCATTTTAACATGATCAAATTTTCACACATCTTTCTCCGTACCAAAAGAACCCATGTGTTTCTCAATTACTTGCGATAGAAGAATCTTTCTTTTTATTTTATACAGAGTAGGGAAAGGCTTTCCTTTTCAGCACAAGACGTTAGTAGAAAAAAGCTTCGTTTTTCTTTTTGGATTTATTCGAAACGGCTACAAGAGGTCGATTTTCGAGTAGTTATTTTACTTTTGCCCTTTATCGTTTCAACTGGTCGTTTTGTAACTATAAAAACTATTATTACACTAGGGACTTGTATGTTAGTAGAAAAGAGGTAAAGAAAAAATATCACAATACAAACCTAATATCCAGTAAATGGTCAATAAATCTAAGTGGTTATTGGAAGCGGAGAAGTAGAAAATCACTGTTGTACAAAACGTAGTGGACAGTAAAAACTTAAATGTGCACTTGACAACTTCATTGATAAAAATTTGCTACAAGCCTCAAATTTTTTGAGCTATGTACGTTAAACTCATAAAAAATGAAAATGAAAATGGAAACAAACATATTGTGAGAAGAAAGAGAAGTTTTTGTGAAACCAAAATTAAAAATTTTAGAACCTCTGAAAATAAGAGGCTTTTGTGTTTTATGCGTAGGATGCTTAAATCCGGAAAGAAAATACAAAACGGCTGGCTTACCCACTACACGAAATTACGAGCCAGAGGGAAAGTTATGGCCTTTCGTTATTTTTTTGGTGTTATTTGAATTAAAATTTTAGTAGAGAAACAAGCTTCCGAGAAAATTTCTTTTTAGCAAGAAATAAGGCAGTGCTTTCTTCTTCTTTTTTTTTTTTTATAAATTGTAAACCATTGTCATTTTGGAGTAGACGAGACTGATTACTTACTTTACTTCCAAATATGAGACAGAGAAGAAATGTCATCGTGAGCTGAACGTGGCAGAAGAAGATTATGTAGAGTAAATCAGGGTTGGCTGGTGACTGTAGAAAAAGCCTAAAAAAATATAGAGACAAAAACAAACTAGGCTCATAAACTTTCTCCATTTTTTTCTGCAAAGCGAAGCGAAAAAAAAAGTTATCATCATTAGATTATATATACTTTCTCTGCGGTTTGAAAAATTTGTGAATCCTTATTTTGCGTTGACGCCCGTGCCTTTTAAGTGAAAAAAAAA
>JABASK010001171.1:0-10398 GCA_019776465.1 Rambutanura hunanensis
ACGTGCCAAAGTCTCTTCACTTTACAAACTTTCCCTGTCGATCTACTAATGTCAAATTTCCTTTCAAATTTGTGCCTGATTTGAGTTTAATGAATTGCCAAATCTCTTTTCCCATAGGGGCACTTGAAAAAATAATTTTCTAGTTGAAACAGATAGGCTCAAAATTTGCTAGTAAACTCTCAAACTTGCTTTATCCAAAAGACAGAAGAGGCGTGTAAACAAATTAGTTTTTTTTTTAGAAAAAAATTAAATCTACAACAATTTTTGTCTTTTTTTTTACAGAATTTAAAAGATCAAATCTTGTCCACTAACGTCTGGCTAGAGCACGTAAGTTAAATAATTTCGCTACACATTGCGAACCAAGTTGACTTAAGTGAACTAATAGAATTTAATAATTTACGCTAAACTAAGATACTAACGCTTTGAATTAAAATGAGGTCAATGACCCTTGAAGGTAACGCCACCCAAATGAAAATTTTCATAGAAATAATCGAAAAGTTTACAATTTTCAAACATTTTAAAACTTAATTAACTGTTTTTTTTTTGGAAGGAATGGGAAGATCACAAGTTTCGATGGGATCCTCACGAATATGGAGGTGTTACCGAGCTCTATGTACCGTCCGAAAATATTTGGCTTCCCGATATAGTCCTATACAATAAGTACGTAAAATAATCCATTTTTTTAAAAAAAAAAGAAAAAAAAGTCAAGCTTCATTTTACGCCAACGCACTAAATCCCGACGCTTTGAATATCTTTTTATTCTTTTTTTTTAGTGCTGATGGTGAGTACGTCGTGACTACCATGACAAAAGCTATTCTCAATTCTAATGGAAAAGTCCGATGGGATCCACCAGCCATATTTAAATCTTCCTGTGAAATTGACGTCCGACTACTTTCCCTATGATATGCAAACTTGTTTTATGAAGTTTGGAAGTTGGACTTACGATGGGTTTCAGGTTAGTCCACTTTAAAAGTCCATTTGGACGAAATGTGTTACTGTAGAAAATGGAGAGATGGGTTTGCCCACAGTTGCCAAGGGATTTTCGAAACTAGAAAGTCCGAAAGGAAATAATTCAAGGCTTAATAGCTTGGAAATGTCGCCAGGACTTTCTCTCGTTTTCATATAAAGTAGTAATGCACTTACAGGCCCTTTTAACTGAATGGAGAAGAACTACTGGGAATTTTCCCTGTTAGTAAGAGATAGTTCCATCAACTTTTCATATAACCTTACACTAATAACATTAATAACTAACTTTCTGAGCCTTTTAGCATTAAAACTGTCGTCTCGAAAGTAAAAAAAAGGTCTCTTCTTTTGCTACTATACTAGTTAGTAGTAGTTGAATTAGACTACATAGTTGGCATTTTGAATAATTGCCGTAATATACTTTCTTTAAAAAACAAAAATTATATATTGCTTTTATTATTTTCGAAGAAACAAATGGGAAAACTTTGGTCCAATTTCTTGCCTGTCTACTAGCCCTTAATATACCCGGGTAATAGGAAATAAACTGAACAAATCTTTCCGCTCGATCTCGAAACAATCACCATTTCTCACTTTGCCCCAAAAAACAAAAAGTTTTCTCATCCTTTCTTTTCAAATGTTATAGCTTCTTCATTAATAATTCCGGAAACGTTTTTATACCCGGGTTGGTTCAATTACTGGTAAAGCAGAAGAGGGGCGGGGGAGGGGGCGGTTTTGTAAGGGATAAGCCAAAAGCACGCGTCATTTCCAGAAATTCACTCAAAAGTTGTGATCTTCAAATAAAAAAATTTTGATGAAACTTTTACTTTTTGACATAGATTGACCTCAAGCACATCAACGAGGAAGCGGGTGATGACAAGGTAAAAATTGGAATCGATCTCCGCGAGTACTATCCGTCAGTAGAGTGGGTGAGTATTTCAAGACTTTTAATTATTTAGAAATTAAAAATTAATTAAAATTCGTAATCTAAAATATATATTTCATAATGCCCAACCTGTAGTTAGTACAAGCTGATTAATTACACGAAGTAATTGATTTCTTCGATGATAAATGCCGCTGTGTAATTTGTTTTCCCCAGGACATTTTATCAGTACCGGCTGAACGACACGAAAAATATTATCCGTGTTGTACGGAACCTTATATTAGGTAAGTAGTCACTACACACTGCTTCATTATAAAAAAAAAGTTTTTTTCTGCCTGAAAAGCGTAAAAGCCTTCGAAAAACGTTGTTGAGCTTAACTTTCTTTCAATAACACAAATACACGCCAATTGCTCTACGAACCAAAGTGAAAGTAGCATTAAGAGAAAAAGAAAGTTTAGAAAGTAAAGTTTTGGACCAAAAACTTTGTTCTAAGTGAAAACAAAAAATGTAAACAAAACCATTCAAAACAACAGATAAGATTTTATGTGAAAAAAAATTAGAGTAAATGAATAGAAAATTGATTACACGTCAAACGAGGCAATTCTCCTGCAAACAAAAAATTCACTATAAACTTTATAGCTTCCACCGCCGCTTTCTTCACAATTTTGTCTTGCAAAGAAGAAGTTTTTAAAAAAAAAGTATGTTTTAAAAAAAAATGTCATTTTTTCTTTTATCTTTGCAGATATATTTTTTAACATCACGCTTCGTCGTAAAACACTTTTTTACACTGTAAACCTCATTGTGCCAACTGTAGGAATTTCCTACTTGAACTATTCTCGTCTTTTACCTTCCGGCTGATTCGGGTGAAAAAATTGTACTTGTCATCTCCATCATTTTGTCACAAACTATGTTTTTATTGTTGGTACTTGAATATATACCATCAACATCCTTGGCCGTACCACTACTTGGCAAGTATCTACTTTTTTCAATGTCACTCGTCAGTCTCTCTGTACTTGTGACAACTATTGTATTAAATGTCCATTACCGTAAACCATCCACACATAAAATGGCACCATGGGTCAGGCGCTTATTTATTCAGCATATACCCAAGTTTTTATTATATGCGTGTTCCTGAACATGTCTTCAATTGTCCGCCGGTCGGACCTTCAGCTGCAGAAGCGGCAGGTAAATACAATTTTATTTTTTGCAAAAAAGTGACTTTTTGTGGGTTTCGCAAACTTTTTTTTAAAATAAGTTTCTGTTCATAAAATAAGTCATGTAATGTTTGTGTCATCGCCGTCGTTTTCTTTAGTTCCAAAATCCACCAATACGCACACGCCTTCCAAGACAAAAACACGTTTTTCCTTTGAATCCTCCGTACACTTCAGGCCTTCCAGAAAAAATCTTCACTTTAAAGTGCCTTCTCGTGTGTCTTATTTTTTTCAAATTCTGAGTAAATAGCCAAAAGTGGAATTAGTGTCCGAGAGCTTTCTAAAAATTTCAAATAAAAAACCCATTGATCTCTCTTTCTATATAGTCGGTAGAAGACAAGATGAAATCCACACTTGATCTTCACTTGAGACAAGATCAAAGTGGTGGTGGATGTAATACCAACTAACGTTCGTCGACAAAATACCCGACTAACTACCCATGTGGGAACTCGACTAACATTAAAGACCAAAGAACTTAAGAAGGACGTTTTTTCTTTTAGAAAAACCTATCTTCTTAAAGGACACTGACAGAGAATCAATTTCTTTCAAGGGATCGATTTAATTAATAGAGATCTTGTTACATACGAAACTTTTTACTCGGTTCCTTTTAGTGTCGAGTTTAATTTCGACCAACCCACCCTGGTAGCATTTGAGAGTTTAACTGACGACGTCTGCTAAAATTTTTTTTACTCTTGTCGGCACTTTTTAGCCTCCGAGAAAAAAGAGGCGGGTGACTTAATGGATTATTCGCATGTCACATGCAATGTGCCTTGGAATAAAGAGATCTCCGGGGTTTTTTTGTCGATCGCTTTAACGAGACTCAATGACTCGAAGAAAAAAGTTTGTGATGGAGAAATTTCCTTAACGGAAACGGCGGACGACAAGTCGAAAGCATTTATTTTTCAGAGAGGATTTTCATCAAAGACGTTTTTTTTTTCGAAGAAAGTAGTAGATTGGCGGGAAATGTTCTGTCGGTCATCTTCTTCAATCCAAGCGTCGACAAGGCAAAAAAATATATATTTTATTTGATCATTCGACCAAAAACCGAAATAGTCATTGAAAGCGAACCATTTCAGCGCAAAGAACTTCCTCCCTACTACTTTATTTTTATGATTATAGTTTTTTTCTTCGGTTCGTGTCCGTTTATTCAACTGAATGAGTATATAACCCGGACAACGTGGTCAATTTTTTTTTCCAAATGCTTAACTTTTAGTCAAACCTAAAAAAAATAACATGTCAGTTTTTTTTCTAAATGATCAAATTCCAAAATAGTTCAACTTTTTTTTTTGTAATTAATTGTATTTTCCAGCACGTCGAAGTCCACCTGGATCACGTGAAGATGGTTGTAACGGTTTGCAAGGTGTTTCACGCCTAAGTGGTCTCAGTCTCCAAGGTTTTTCTGGATTTTTAGAACAAGGAGCCCTTGAAGGATTTGGTGATGCTGGTGCTTCTTCTACTTCTTATGGTCTATCTGGTCCAGATCCGGAAACTCCGAAAAGTAAAAAATACCCGTTCGAACTTCAAAAGGCCCTTCACAACGTTCAATTTATATCCACCCATATGCAGCGACAAGATGAATTTGATTCGGTAACTATTTTGACATTTTCAAAAGAATTCCGGTTTTGTCCCGGGTTGACTTGAGAAAAACGGGAAGGGGGGGGGAGGGGGGAGGTGACAAAGCGAAACGTTGACAAGAGTGAAGAAAAGGTCAAAATAAATGAGTTTGAAAGATTTAGTACATTTTGACCGGAATTCCCAAGTTTTCTTTTGAAAGTGTATTCCTTTCACTTTCCCGGGTGAAAAGTTTTCCATTTTCTATCCGTAAAAGCCATCTTCGGTCCTGAACAAAATCCGTTCCTTTTTCCTCCAATCCAAGTCAATGTCGCAGAGTTAAGGAAAATTTTCACTGACATTCCATTTCATTTAAAATTTATTCTGTTTTTTCTATTGTAAAAAATCAAGCCTTTTTTCCCTAGACCAAGACCAAATCAAAAATACGATTCAAAAAATTTCTCCTTTGAACTCCTACTGTTTCTGTCATTGATTGAATTGAAGTGATTAGGAATAAAAAGTTAAGGTTTTTTAATGGAGTTTTGGATTTGAATTTCTAAAGTTTTTTTTTTCAGTCTTGGATGAATTTTAAACTTTGGGAAAAAGATAGAACAGGGAACGGATTGAAAACCTTTCAATTTGAAAGCTTTTTTTTCTTCTTCGTTTAAAAAAGAAAAACTCCACCCTACTCTCGTATCTTTAAATTTGATTTTTTTCTTTTAAAAAAAAAGTCTACCAGTCAATCTTAATTTTGCCCTTAATTTTCAACGCATAATAAATCATTCTCGACATTGAATTACTAAATTGAATTTAAATTTTGACTCTTTGCACTCTTTTTTTTCTTTTCTCCACTTTTCTGTAAGACTGATTGCCCACTTCAAAAATTAAATATGTCCAAAATTTATTTTACCTGATGAGGATTGATTACACTTACCGCCCAAAAGAAATTCCAAGAAAAACCTTTTCCTCTAAAAAGAGAAAAATTGATTTTTCTTACTTCAATATGCTAACCATAAGGAAGACTTTGAATTAGGTCAACATTTTTTGGGATGAAAAAAAATAAGCTAACTTTAGTTCAAGATTTTAACTTTACCAAAATTTTCATTTTTTTTCTCAGGAAGACAAAGACTGGGGGTTCGTTGCCATGGTACTTGATCGCATCTTTCTCTGGCTTTTCAACACTGCCTTTATTCTTGGTACAATCGCTATCCTCTTCGAAGCTCCTAGCCCTCTACGACAACTCTGAAGCGATTGACAAAGACATATCGATCATTGCAAAGAAACAATTTGGAATTAAAACAGATATATAAAGCTCAGAATTATAAAGAGCTCTCCTAAATTAATTAATTTCTTAATTAATTTAAAGAAAAACTAGGAATTAGGCTTGATGTCACTTCTATAACGTAACTTACTAAGAAGTGGGCAGTGCTAGCGCTTTAGTAAAACAGGCATGATAGGATTCTAGCCTTCTAGAAAATTCTTGAAACGCTTTTCTTTTCATTTTATAGATTCGCACGCCTAACCTTATAAATCTCTTTCAACTTAGGTTGAGCGTATCGTGTGGTCTTGCGGTTTGCAATCAGATTAATTTTGAGCTTAAACTTTTAGTCAATCAAATTTAGCCGCGCTCTATATTCTTCCAGTTTAATGCTTGATTAACCTTAATCAATTAACTTTAGGTTTTAATGAAGATGGTTTAGTTAGTTATAACTAACTTTCTTAACTTACCCTTTAATATGGCCCGAAAAGCTAAACGAAAAATACCACTCTTTGCTCACAATCTTAAATCTTTTTTGGCATTTGACCTTTTTCATATTCCTTGGGGGTTGTGAATGTCGAGTTGCCAAAAGAGTAGTGTACAAAAAAGTATCATGCACGATGTACTACTTTTAGCTATAACATAGATTTGTAAAAAAAAAGATTTAGTAAATAGCAGAAATTTTGAACATGTTTTTTAAATCTTTCTTTTTTTTTTTTGTATATTTTACGTTTTTCTGGTATGTTTTGCCTAGCGTGTGATTCTTTTATATTTTTGGCATTTTCAATTTTTTTTTGAAGAAAGTCGAGACTGTGTCAAACTGGATGCAAAAAAAATAATTTTTTTTGTCCAATATGAATTTGTACAAATCAAAATTTGATGTGTTAGAAAAAGAAAAGACATTTTCCAATTTATTATTTGCAAATTTTTTGGTAATATTGTTTTTATTTTAGGTAAATATGAACGAAGGTACGAAATTTTTTGAAGGTATAGGTATTGAATACGAATAAAATTTAAGATTTTTTTCTTCTTCTTGATATTCCTTGTTAAACGGGTGTTCATAAGGAAAACTTTTAGATTTAATTAAAAACTTAACTAACCTAAACGTCAAAACTAACGTGTGATATCAATTTAGCTAGACGTAATTCTAAAGAAAAAAGAGTTTAGGATTAATAAGTTAATTATTTATAGGGGAGCCAACGGTAAAGTGGAATGGGCCTAAACATTGTTAATTAATTCGAATTAAATTCTAAGTCTTAAGGTTAAGGGTCTCAGGTCAAGTTTAATTTTAATCTTTCTCAAAAAAAAATGCCAACTTGTTATTTAGTGTCCAAAATACTTGACAATGTGCTCAAAATGCTGTATCAAAGTCAACAAAAAAAAAGCTTGAAATAAAAATTTTACTGAAAAAACGACAAATATCAAAAGATTTCGTTTTAAGTTTATTTTAAATAAATGAAACCAATTTAGAAAAGAAACCCAACCAACCAACCAAAAAAAATTTCAAAAACTTTCAGCACATGTCGCGTTTATTGAGAAACACACCTTTTTTTTAGTAACTAATTAATCTACTTTGACACACAGAATTGTAATCTCGATTTTGATTTGTCACTATAATTTGTCATTGTTCGAGTATTATTAACCTTGAAGGATTTCATTGATGAACCCTGCAAAAGAAAATGATGATGACGCATGTCATTTTACGTTGTCGCTTCTGGAGGAGGTATAGCTTGTGTCAATCCCATTTTGTTTCGACTCATTAGTTTTGACATAATAATCGTTGTAATTTTTTCATCAATGGGTTTACGCGTATCATAAAGTGATGGAGCTTGAAGAATAATCCCACAAGTTCCCATGATGCACGCCAAAGTAAAAATGTATAGAAACAACCGATCAAGCACCATAGCCACAAATTTCCAATCCTCAATGACCTAAAGACAAAAATTAGGAGAAATCTTTTTAGTTTTCACATTTTTTAAACTTTTCAAAAAATCGCTTCAAAATCTAATTTGCTTCCAAAAAAAAGCATCAGGCGACGTAAAGCTAGTCGTCGTTTGTCTTCTACAACTTTCATTTTTTGCCTGTTCACATAATTGGCAAGCGCTTATTTTCTAATGCCCACTTCTCCTATAACTCAATCACCTAAGTCAATATTTTGTTACCGTAAACTATCAATAGGTCCATTAAATTTACTCTATTTGTCATCTTGCCTACAAGTTCAAACCATAAGCGTGAAAGCGAGATCCTGTCCACCTATCATCATTCAACAAATAACAGCCAAGTACTTCTTTGTCAACGAAGATTCAATCGAGTCCCACCTCCTCTGTCCTATTTGGGTGGGACCGTCGTATTTGGAAGGGGGGTGACTTACGGTGGTGACTGGCCCATTCCCACGCTTAACTTTTTCCCAACGAGAAGCTTAAAAGTAAAGTTCCAAATTACTACGTCTAACCAATCCTTTGGTGTCAGACCGAAGGTTCATATTCTCAGATGAAGGAAGATGAAGGACTTGTGTAATGTTATTAAAGTCTGGAAAGTCGGGAGCGACCAAAACCATTTTCGGGGAAAAGGATTGTAATAAGCAAGAGAGCTCTAAAATGTCAGAGTGAAAAATAGGTCACATAAAAGTGAAATTGAAGTCGGGATTCCAGACTGGGGCTTTTTTTTTCGTTTCCTTGCGTATGGTTTTAGTTCCAAAATATAACAGTACAGAACCCTGGACTTTTTTTTTGTATATACGAAACCTTGGGTTCCTGCCCGGGTAACAATAATAGTCCCTTCAAAAAAAACGGCAGTATTAGAAAGCTAGCTTAGATTTCCTTGAGAAAAAACTTCCTCCAAGAAGAAAATATTCGCCCCGAATGTCACTTTTGGGGTTTGTCAAAATGTCCCTGAATGAAAATGACTTAAAAAGCGGTTTACAACTTTCTTTTCTTTTTTTTCAAAAAAAAAACTCTTTCCGTTTTGTTGTTCAAAAACTTGCACAGTGTATCCAAATATGGATCCAGGCTTGAGTGCTTAGCCTCACTATACTGTTCACAGCGCCAAATAACACGAAACTAAACGGAAAGGGCGTCAATTCCTGGAAACAGAATTTTTTTAGTTTCTAGTACATTTCCCCCAAACTTTTGCTGACTCAGCAGATTGCGCTTACATATTCCATAATCTACGACCGCATCGTCAGTTTCCAAATGACCGGTCGTCGATGATGGCTACGACTACTACAAGAAAAAACGTAAATACACGCAAGGGCAAAATTTACAACACTAGTGAGCAAAACTTTGGCAATATCTGAAAATAGCGCCAATTAGTTCGATGAGGAGTGAGGGGGGGGGGAGGTCAGGGTTGTTCAACTTTTCGTAAAGTCAAGCCTTATTTCTTCTAATGATGATGGATGACAAAAGTAAAATGCATTGTTTTTTTTGCCTTCAGAAAATGCCACCACCACTCGTGTCACCATCTGCTGTTCCTTCTCCTCCTGGTGTTCTGCCACATTTCCATTTCTATTATTACTTGCACCATAAGTCAAAATCGGAATTTTTTTTTGCATTAATAAGACATAAAAGCTTTCCCAAGTTTATTTCTAACTTTACTTTGAAGCTTCTAAGCTTTTCGTCCTTTTCAATTTGAAGAGTGGCAGCCTGTGAGACATTTATGTGTGAAAATGAAATCCTAAACCACCTCTCTACTTTCCCCGCCATCTCCGCATATGACAAATATGTCCCTCTTCAGTATGAAAATTTTCATCTGGAAGTGACATCTCGTAAGGACAAAAACGTGGTCTATAATGGCTCTCAAAATTTTTCCATTTCCAACCCGGACTTAAAACAATGGTTGCCAAGTTCTTGTCAAAAAAAGACTTAAGTCTTACACTTGTTCGTAAGTAATTTTCAACGTAAAGGGTATAGTGTCCTTCAAGAAAAAACAACAAAGGCAAGATGGTCCATGTCATTAAGTGATTGACAGCTGCATTCACTGTCTAAAGCCAAGAGCCTAACCAAAAGCTAACAAAAAGAAGCTAGAAATAACCTAACCTAACTAAATCCTTCAGTAGTGACTAACCTGACCACATGGGACTATAGAAAGTGTAAGCGACAAAATTGAAGTAATTACACTTTTAACTTCTTGATTTATTACGTAACGAACTTTGAACTTTTTAAGTGACATTCATTTATGAGCTCAAACTTTGTGTGATTTTAAGCGTGGGGGGTTGAAAATAGGATTTGAGAAAAAGTTTTGGGTTATAACTGAACTAATTTATCAAGAAAGAAAGGTGAGAGGACGGGAGCTATGATTTCCTGATTTCCTGATTTCCTTGCGACCATTCACTTTACATTGACTTCTTAGGTTAAATAAATTTTTTTTCAGAAAAGTTCCTCACATTTAAAGTTTTCGAAAAAAGTACACAAAAGTTGAGGTAAAATTTTGGTTAGAATCGGTTGGAATAAGCTCTCAACATCATTTTCTGCTTTCTAAACTCATGATTTGCAGCAAAAAAAAATGCTGGAAAGTTTCAATCCTGTTCATTTCCTGCT
>JABASK010001172.1:0-10397 GCA_019776465.1 Rambutanura hunanensis
CTTTTATTGAAATGGAGAACAAAGCATTAAGTATGTAGACCATTCTACGGAACACTACTGATTGAATCCGGGAATTTAATGGACATAATGAGATCCTCCTACCCGGTTTTCTCTAGAGGGCTCAAATCACAAGTACTATATAGTCTATACTGAAAAAAGCCCAGTGGTTTAAAGTAGAAAGAAAAGGAAAGTGATTTCTTCCTGAATGAAATGGACCGAGTGTAACGCTCCCTCGTCTCGTCAATCTGAAACTCAAGGGCATACTTTTGTAAGTCTCAATACAAAATAGAACACTTTCTCAGGGAAAAAGCCCATTTGAAAAAAATTCCTTGGAAAAATGCCCGGAAAGGGCTTTAAGTTTTGAGGGAAATGTTTCTGATTGAAGGAATCAATTCAATTGAGTAGAAATAAAAGAAGGAACCTGTCACGTCTTTTTCCTGCTCAGGTGGACATTCTATTGTCCAAAAAACTGAACTTACCCATTCTGTCATCAATGCATAATGGATGGATGTCACTTGACAGGAGGCAATCAGGTTTATAAACAAGTCTAAAAACCACAATGGTTAACGGTTAGTTTCAATAGTCAACCTGTCTAGACGCCAAGAAAGAAAGTAATCCCGTTCTCATCAATTGCCTTCAATTGTGTCAGGTTTCCAACCTTTATCGTGATAGTTAGAAGGCATGCAAATATATTTCTGCAATGTTTTTTGGATATTGGATGGTAAGAAAACGTACGAAAATCTAGAATCACATTGCCGCTAATAATTGATGCCTTGACTAATTTTAGCTTAAGTTAAGCTTGATTTAAAATACCGAATCATTACTATAAATTTACCTTCACCGTTTTCAACCCGAAAGTTTTGTATTTGCCAACATCATTTTTTTAGGTATTTTTAGCAGCAAATTTTTTCCAAAGTTCAATCCAAACAACTTCTAATTGGTTTACTGTAAAATAGTTAAAAACGTTATAGCCTGTGCGCCGCAGCTAGTTACATTTCCGCATTACTACCACACAATCTCATCTAGTTGAAAGTCTAAAATGAATTTAATTTTCAAAAAGGTTGAAGATTTATGTAAAATTTTTTAAAGTACTAGTACAGAATAACAGTTAATAAATTTACGAGGACGCGCATACGCTTCGTTCTTCAAATGCCGTATACCAGGGAGATTCTTCTATTAGACAACGCTACTTGGACCAAAAGTTTTGTCCACAAGTTCTATCTCTTCCTTTTATGACTAGGTGCCTTGGACAAAAGCACATGCACTGTCTTTTAGATGAGTTTTTAAAAACTTTCTTTAGAAAGCATTCGACCTTCAAGTAAACTTTTATACTGTGTCCACGAATTTTGAATGAAAAGTTTCTTTACCCGCTTTTACTGGGCTATAGGCTCTCAACTAAATTCATGAGCGGGGATTTTCCAATACGCCCTTCATGTTTCACTATAACTTTCACAAAAGTCATTTCGAAGGAATTTCAATAAATCTCACATCAGAGAATAAATTTTTTCAAAATCTAGAGTATATAGGCTTTTAAATTTGAAACTAAACAAGACATCAAAGTCTTACTTTTCCCTCGTTTTATTTAACATAAAAAGTTATTCACCTTTCGAAAACAAAAGAAAGTATAAAACTCAAACCCACGCCATATAGGTAGTTACAAAACCCCAAAGTTCCCACAAAAAAGTAATGAAAGACTACAAAGAAAATTTTAATTTTCCATCACGATTAATTGTTTACCGTGAACAAAGTGAAAGTATTAATAAGCGGTTTCGTAAGTAAACTTTTTTCAAAATTGGAGAAAAAGCAACGGGGTCATAATGGGTTCAACAAGTGCTATAGTAACAAGGAACCTGAGCTGTGTGTGATCAAGTTGTAAAAAGGGGCGTTACCGAATGAAGTCATTCTACTAATATCCTTTAAGCTTAAGACAACTCGGCACGCGTCAAAATCTTAGTAGCTCAAATCTTGAACGTCTGCCAAATTTATTTACTCATGATACACGATCTCCCTTGAGGAGGAAACGATTTAGCACCCTTGGATAAATCACAAAAGAAAACTTACGCTGAAGCCCATCGCTGCAATATTTTTCGTCTGGACGGGGCAGCAATTCTTGTTGTAAGTGGATTTGGAAGTGGATGAGCTTCCATTATCTTTTTTCCAGGGAAAACAATTAGCACTGGACTGGTAACTACGAATTCTACTAGTGAAATGATGATTATGACGGATAATTAGTACGGTAGAAAGATTCGTTCTAGGCTCACTTTCACTCTCACCATTTTCCTTCATCCTGATTCCAGTCCAAGTCCAGGGAGCGTGAAGGACTTGTAGAGGACTCCAGGACAACTTCAGTCGGCATCCCTACTTCTACCAACTTCTAACCACTTTTATCTTGCCAGGTTGAAAAGTTCCTGGAGACTACCAACTAACCACAATTGATTGGATAGAAAGCGGTTTAGAGTCAATTCTACTAAAAAGCCAACCTAGGACGCTCCGACCTGAAACGCTGGACTTTGTTGCTGCTCTTAGGTTCTTGGAAGACTTGCAACTGGAAACTTTGTGGAGTTAGGAGCAAATTCTAGCTCCTAACTCTCCACCGATGTCCTGTCTTCTAGCCATGAACAAAAGGTTGAAGAGGCAGAGGGAAAGAAGCCTTTCACCAAGAGCTTTTCAATCCCAAGAGCAGACAGAGGACCTTGCCTTCCAGGTAGAGGCCTCAATGGGAAAGCGGGGAATTCTTGCTGGAGAAAGCTAGAGTCTAGATGAGTCTCCTAGCGACATCTGCAAAGCGACGGACTCAACTAGTGAACGCTGGAAGCGAACGAACTTTGAAATTAGCGTGAAGATGGAAGAGGCTGACAAAGGCTGGAAGCTTTTTCCAGAAACGGCGAACCTTGTACTATTTGCAAAGAACCCTTAGCAGAGTGCCACGCGGACCATGGTCAGATTGATGAGGCAGAAATTAATCGAAGAAGATGTTTTCCAATTCATTTCGGATCATCATTCTAAATTATCGGATGAAGTTGTAGTGACTGATCTGCTCTACTCAGCAGAGACACTAGCTGCCCAAGACGAAAAAACAAAACGTCAACGAAAATGGCATGAAAAGAATTTAGAAAAAAAAATGATATCCAACTTTTGAACTCGGAGCTTCAAAATGAGATAAGAGCCCTACTATTGCCAAATCGTCGACATCGAACCTGCAAAATGGTTTGCTTACAAGTAGATAGTTATGTCGGTCGAGACAATATTGTGTCGAGGTAACGAGACTTGTTCAAAATGGTTTAATAAACATTCACGGAAGAGAAATCGGATCCGGGTATTTTGGATTGCTTGTTTTCTAGTCTTTAATAGCTCATTTCCGTCTAGCCTACAGGTAAATACTAGAGTTTCTGCAACCCATTTCGTTACATTTAATGCTCAGCTATAAAATTCAGACCAATTTCACGTGTATTTCAAATCCTCTTTTATTTCCTACTTTTGTCAAGGTCAAGCAAGTGGCATCGTCCAGGAAAGTATGGTCGAGTGATAGACCGGATACGTCTGGAAAAGATTTGACACAAGTTTTAGCAAGTTAAGATGAGATTTTGACCTGTAAATTGTAATTATGTCATGAACAGTTACTCGGGCACTCTGAAATTGCCTACGTGCATAATTAGATTTTAGTGATGGGCTTGTCATTCTTAGTTTCACTTTGAGGATCAATACGAAGAGAAAGTCCATTAGGACTACTTAACTAAACTCCCTCCCCTTGTTCTACTTTTTCAACCTATGGGAATCAATTCGCTTCAATTTCCGCTTAAATCAGCAACTTTCTTTTACAAACTTTTTTGGTTTCGTTGAACCTAACTGCTTATTTCGAACTGGAAATGCAACTTATCCGCTTGCCTAGTCAGATACAAAACTTAAAAAATTTCACGATGCACTTGAAAATTTCACGTAGGTAAAATCTTTCAAGCGATATGCCCGGTTCTTTGAGATCTCTGGTTGCTTTAGCACTTGACAAACTTTTGAATTTCTACGCTAAAGGCTTGTGGAAACAAAAGAACGGGAGTTTCGCCCTTTTGTAGAAGAACATTGATTTTTACTCAATTGAATCTGAAATCTTTGAAGTCACGATTAGATTATCATTTTGTTCTGAACAAAGCAAAAAAAGACTTCAGCTTCCTTCTACTACTTTCTCCTAAGGTTCTGTCGAACAAAAAAAGTCAAATGACAATAGATAAGAGATTTGTCAAAAAAAACTTTTGATCTTACAAGAATTTTGAAAAGTTTAAACTCGTGTTCTCTAAACTAGGGACGTTTGTGTTGTGTGAATTTAAAAAACCACCAAAAGTTTTTCTAGGGTTACATAAATGTTTAGGACAAGTGGAATCGATTACTTTTCCTCGCTGTGAGAAGGTTGTTTTTTGCAAATCAATTTCAATAGAAGGAAAAAGTAAACGAAAAAGTTTTGCATTTAAAGAAAAACTAAACGAAGCATATTCCTTTCTTAAGTTTAGGATAAAGACAGACTGAAGTTGAAAGTTAAATGTTAGTAACCTTCAAAAAAAATTCACTTTGAGGAGTCAAATTTTGTTTGGTTACAAATTATTTTACTTTGAAAATCAAAATTTGTTGAAGCATGACACTTCTTTTACCTAAAACTTTCTAACATTATATTGTTTTTTAGCCTACAGGATTTATAGCAGACTTCGCAATTATGCTGTGCACTCATGTGTTCAAAATTTCTGAATAATTGTTCGAAACTTAAATTAGAAAAGGTTTAGAACAAAAGGATGCTGTTGTTCAAGGCATCGCCGCCGCGGATTTCATGAACCAATCCTCAAACTTTGAAATTAGTGCTTTTCCTAAAGACTTTTGATATTTAGAAGGATTTTAGATTGGGTAGTCGGAAATGTTGGTGAAAGTTGGCGCTTAATTTGAACAAAAGGTATCAAGATATTGAGATCAAAGTGATAGATTTCATTTCCTTTAATCTCATGTCTGTATCACAGGAAAAGTCACCCTGTGACTTGCTTTTTCATTTTCTTCGTTCTACACAAGCGTGCAGTAAAAGTCACAAATTTTGTTGACTAAACCTTGTTGACCTTTGACCAAATCTAACCAGAAACTCACCAACGACAAATTTATTTTAAACAAACAAACTTCATTTAAAAACAAATTAATTTTCAAAACCTTTATAAATAAATCTCATCAAATAACTCACTCTTATTTCGCTTGAGTCATAAGGCAACTCTTTTGATTTTTAGAACTTAATAGTTCTACAAATCTAAATTTATTTGCCACAATCAAAATTTTCTTAACTTTCAATATCAATTCAGTTGATTTCGACTTGTTGGGAAAATCATGGTTATAAACACTTTTACACGGTCAGTGCAAAAAGGATAGCATAAGAAGGAATTCACTGTTTTTTCACACTAACATTCCATTCTTCAGAATGTTGACCCTGACAAGACTTTTCTAAAGAGGAATTCGATGTCGAAATAGATTCTATCAATCTTGTAGGATGACAGTGACTGAACGCTTTTTAAAAGTTGGCCAAATGCACTTTTATCAACACCAGGCCCGTATCATGTACATGACGCTTAGTAGCAAACAAGACTACTCCGAAGTGAAAAGGACGAGAATGCCACGGGCGGGTGGTGGCAAATTCAATTTAAACCAACAAAAAAAAAAAGATTCATTCTACGTTGAAATATCGTAGCTTTAACAAGGGCAAAGGAAATAGTTTAGTAACAACAAAAAACAGCATCACACAATTTTGCTAACGTCCTTTACCCGTCTTTAAAAATGATCATAGAAAAACTATCCAGGCGAAAGACTACCAGCAGTTTTCTCTAACTTTTTTTTTATAAAGATGAGCAACGTGACTCAGTCGAGCGAAAGAAAAAGCGTTTCTTGAAGGTCAAAGGGTAGGTTAAGGTTTAGTTTTTAAAGTACAAACGTCTTTTTTTGATCTTTCGTCCTCTTAGTAAAGGACGGCGTGCGGAATAGAGAGAGTCAGTCACCTATGAAACGGTAACGAAGCGTGTAGTAAAATCTATTGTTTTTACAAGGAAAAAGGCTTATAAGAATCTTTCATTGTCTTCTATCGACGAAGGTAGATTTTGTTTACCCACGGCAAGAGCCTTGGAGACAAATTGGATCTGGAGAGGATTTCATTATTGAGTTCTAATGTCCCTTGACAGGGTCTCCAAGCTCTTCGCTACTTTTAGTGACAACACCCCTTCATTTCTTCGCATAGACTTTCTTCATTCACATGCTTTCTCCTTAAAAAAACACTCTAATGCGTCTAAAGCACACTAGATTATCTTCACTTTAACACTCATCAAACTTAACAAAAAACCGGAGAAAGAAGACAGGGACAGACGACACTTTGTATAAATCCCGTTGTCTCCCTCTTTTTAATTTTATTAAGCTTTAAAATGAAGCCATGTTGAAACTTTTTTAGTTCATTAACCAATCACAACGCAAAGGCTTCCAGAAGAGAAGAGTCAATTTTGAAACTTTACGGTAATTAATTACACAGGAAAGGAGTACTGAGATGATGGACTAATTAGTCTTAATGAAGGTCTACTGCGAAGTTTCTATTGTGTATTTTCACCTCACTGAAGTGTAAAGCGGGTTTTGAAAAGTGGATGTTTTCGGAAGTGGGTAGAGTTAGTCGAGGGTAGTTTTGATAAAACTAACAAAATTTTACGGCTAGAAAGTTTATTTTGGGGCTAAAAATATAAATTCGAAATATGAATTAAAAGTTGCGGAAAAGCACGAGCAATTGAATTTTGCCTAGTTTTCTTTTTTGACTATTTTTAGTAAGAAGAAAAATATACCTTTCGGTAAAAGTCAATAAATGTGACAGCGTTGATTAACCCATTTAATTATTCAATTGAAAATGGCTGTTCCAATCTTACGCTATGGTAAGTAAAAATTTAGGCACGCGCCACTAAACTATTAAGAAATCTTTACTCAAAAACCCAATATAAAGGGTATTTTGCCCAAAAACTTTTTACAAAACTGAAAGTCAAGCACAAAATGTTTTGTGTTTGAGTTTAACTTTAAGTTTTCAATCAACTTCTTGACTTTCCACAGCAATAAGCTTTCTTATTGAAATGTAAAATGTTTAAAATCCTACAAAGTGAATAACAAGTTCCTAGAACAAGCGGGGATATGACCTGGAAGTCATTCACGAGGTATAACCGTGATCCTGGATGGTTTTGGAGGAATGAATGAGTTGACACGACAATTGAGTGGCAAAACAACGCGTGTCATTGTGCTGGAAAATAAGGATTTGACCTTAGGTGTCATCAGTTGAACACGTCTCACGTTTTCGCAACATTTGACTATATACTTTTATAGTTCAAAATAGTTTCTACATGAATATCTCCAAAAAATCCCAAATCCCAAGGGGAATTCATATGATCCCTACATCCCCGTATTCTCTACGACTTTTTCAGTTTCAAAAAAATTTTTGAAAACTTGAAAATGAAATTGAATTTTGTATCTTACCTTCGAACATAGAGAGAGCACGTTCGTTGATGGCTAACTGGTTCAAACAGAAATTCTCTTTGGTTCCATCGAACAGACGCTGACACGCGGAGGCTTGAGGCTCATCTTGTAATTCACTCAGCACCCGAACTTATTTTTTTACTTTTTCAAATAAACAAATCTCTTCCAATGCAAATATTTGAGAGGGCAGATGCTTTCTGTTTTTTCCTTGATTTTAAATGAAGCCCTTGTCAAAAATGGTTCTGAATTTTAAAAAAGTAGTAGTAACGGAACAGTCCAGCTGCTCCTTCCAGAACCGTCACCTCTTAGCATCCTGCCTGGCCTTTTCTCTCTGGTGAAATCAAACCAAATCTTCTCTACCTTGGGGAAGTTAGCCGAGACGCGCTTCTTTCTCCAGTCTTTGCGCACAACTTTCTATTTATCTATATTTTTTTAATTTCCTTCCTGACAACAATTTCCGGTCATTCTTTTACAAACTAGAAGAGTGACATGGCGTGGTACTAATGATGACAAGAGCTTGTTTGCCCAAAGTCAAGAAAAACCGTGTTATACCACCTCTTCCATTGAATTTGCAAAAAGAACCGAGCAAAAGTGAAAAATAGACAAAAAACGTGTCTTGAGTGAAATTTTTACTAAAATTTGGGCCATTCAACAATATAATTTTGTAGAGTTTTTTTCTCTTTTGTCATTTCACCATTTTCTGTGTACTACGTGCTACACAGCTTTTTTTTTTGTTTCCTAATAAGAATTGACTGTAACTAGATTTTTGTGTGTGCGAATTCTAGAATTTTGTCTTCTAGAAAATTATGCCATGACCTCGTTTTTTTTCTTTATTACGGGTTACTTATTCCGAACAATACCAAGGGTTTTGACAAAAATTTGGAAGAGACGCATTAACTATTCAGAACAAGCAATTCACTTTGTACTGCACCAAAAAAATGGCAGTGTCATATTTGATTTGCGAAAGGAAGAAAGGCCTTTCGTTTTGAATTTTCATTTCAAGGAAATGTTGTTAAGCTAAAACATTTTATTTTTATTCTTTGAAGACACGAGTCGCTTTTCATGGCTCTCCACTGGTGAAATTTTTGCATAACTATTTTACCAGTGCTATTAAGTTTTCTAGAAATAAACTCGAATGCTTCTTTATTTAAAAAAAATTAGAATAATTTTCTTTGAAATATTTTATTTAGAAATTCAATCTTCATTTTAAAAAATTTGTTCCAAGTTCTACTAACTAAAGTAGTCAGATTTGACAGTGGTTTTCCATTAGTTCCTAAGAGACAGGATGATAAATGGAAAGAAAATTCTGATGAAGCATATTATACGTTCGGCTTAATCCTAGAACCTAATCCCGCATCATGCCCCAGTGACTTTTGACCAAAACCTCATTAGAAGAAAGTCTATTGTTAATAAAAAGAAAGTCCTTTTTCTAGGTAATAGTACAAGCTTGAGTTCTTCGAAGACGCGTAAGCTGGGCTTGAAAAAGAGGTCGAGGGTCACAAGGGCAATGACCTGGAGATCCTATTCGTGGCGGTGTCAAATGAAGGTCTTCCTCTTCACCAGATAGACTTAGGTTGTCTACTGATAAGTTGTCAGTGAGGCGAGCACGAGCCTTTGTCGATTCGGGAAAAAATGAAAGCTCGTCTTCACTGCAAACAATAAAATGTCAAACTGTCAATTTTTCTTTTAAATAAAAAAAAAATGATACTTTTTTTTTACAAAAAAAAAAATGAGAACACTTTTTTCTCGCACTGCCTTCATTCCCGAGGCTAAGATATTCAAACAGAGGTATGCTAAAAGTCAAGAATGGAATCAGTGTCATGGAAAATTTCCCTTTGAAGCAGAGGGTAGTATACCTCGGGTTACGGTTTTTGATGAACGTCGAGAAAGTTTTTGACGACGAATGTCATAGGACTTTATTGAAATGAATGCAGTTGATCCCATCAGAAAAAACCTTCACTTCACTGAGCCTCAAAACTTTTTCGCTTCTTTTTTTTTTACTTATTAGAAAATTTGAACAGATTCTAGAAATTGAAACTTGATATTAGTAAGAAGTTCATAAAAGGAAAAGAAAGTTTTTAAGAAAAAAAAAATTGGAGGAAAAAGGAATTAAGCGGGAGATGGTAAAATAATTATATTTCGTTCTTTCATTCAAAAATTTCTTTAGAAACGAAACCTTGGAAAGAAGATGGTTCTGTGTGCTAACCAAAGCTGCCTAATCTAAATTACTTTTTTTTTTCAAAATCCAGGTGAAAGCGATGAGCTCCAGGGTAGAAAAGTATAATGATGCACAAGTTTTTGTAGAGCGAGTATCAATTTCATGGAGGCTCTTACTACGTTGCAGGAAACGGGTATTAGAAAGTAATCTCAAAGGACAAAACTAGGAAATAGAGTCCTGGCTTTCTATTTCCCGGGAGAAAAAAAATTTCTTTTGTCTTGATGAATTCGAAGAAAACCACAGGTTTTATGGTCAATGTTCCGTTCTTAGTTACACTTTTCCTTGAGAAAATGTTGTCGAAGTAGGTGAAAATTTTTTGGAAAGAAATCTTTTTATGTAACTACATCTTTGTAAGCTCGAGTGAAAAAAGTGGTCTAAGGCACGTTCCTCACATCTAACAGTTCTAAGAACACTGGAGTTATCCGCTTTAAAAATCCATGAGCTAAAAGTATGATCGCTTTTGAAAAAAAAATCAAAAGCTTTCAGGATTTTTTGGTTTTTCCAGAATTTTATGAAGGAACAAATTTCTGCTCATCCCCACCTCCACCACCTCTCCAAAAAATTTTTGTTTTGCACAAGGAATAGGTTGAAATGAAAGTGGCAGCTGAAAAAAACGCAAAATTTTGACAGTAGACTTCAATTTTGAAGTTGAAAAAAAAAAAAAAAAAAAAAA
>JABASK010001173.1:0-10389 GCA_019776465.1 Rambutanura hunanensis
CGCAACGCAATCGATTCGTTGGTAATTAGTAGGTTTAGAGCTTAATTGACGGACTATGATGAAAGGCAGTGGGGAACTGAAAAGTTGAGTGTTATTAATTAAAAGAAATTAATTGGTTCCCTTTGTTACCTGTTGGAGAATATAAGTAATATCTTCTTTCCTTATCGTAGGACTCCGTTGTCGATGCTCACCAAGGAAACACTGACAACATGTCTCCCAAAGGTACTCGCAGCATAGCACACATGGTTTACAGGTACAGAACCACTTCCAAGTCATTCCGCTAGGTTCGTGCATCCTGTATAAAGTGAGGTTAGTTACGGTTAGTCGAGTTAAGACTTGTAGCTTAACGTTCATCAAATTTTCACGGTTATAACAGAATTATCGTTTTCATCGAAAAAACCTAACAACAACGTCAGATTATGCTTAGAAAGTTTGCATTGGCAAATCGCGTCAACCACTCAAGCCCTAACCTTTCTTTTCCTTCCTGGTGGTAGTGCTGTCTTTGCAAATTTAGTATTTTGATCAGCCTTCCAGGAAGAAGTATTTCGAAGCGTTTTCTCAAGTCTTAAGTTAAGTGAACGCCAATGTTACAGTCGACACTTGGAGAGTAAAAGAATCCCTCACGGTATACTTTCTTTTTCGGTGGGCGTTAAAATGTCAAATCAAATTGAGTTCTGTGTTCCTCAACAGTCACAAAAAAAAAGAACAATAGGAAAAAACGGGCAAAAAAAGGTTTACACTTTCTTTTGCCCAAAAGCAATTTGAAAGTTCCCGCTTCGTCCTAAAACGATTTTGTGCTTAGACATTTAGAGTGTGGAAATATTAAGTGAAGAAACCACACTGCTCTCACCCACGCTTTCACTCTTGCCCCTAGGAATTCCCTTGGTTTTCAGTAAATGACAAGGAGCCTTCCAGGATTCCTTACCAAAGAAATAGATTCAAAGACAATTTTTCCTGTAGGGAACTTAATGCACATAATTCTTCTAATGGAGGAACGACATTTTATTTTCTAATTTTCCTAAAATCGTAGCGATTTCGTGCGTCCCCTCCCTTTCGCTGCCAATTGCTAAGGGAAAATCATACCCTTAAGAAAAAGTACAGTGAGTTTTTCGTTGTCAAAGTGACAAATTCACTCTTCTGACATTTGACCTGTTCTGTATTCTGAAAGTTTTGCTTCTCGATAAGAACCCCTAATAATAATAGGGCTCTTCTACTGTATAGACAAACTACTTAAATATTTTCCACTCATCAAATTTTGAATATTTTTGTGACCAATGGAGGAGGAGGTAACCTTATCTGACACTGGAATGGAGAATGTTCTGAATTTTATAATTTAGTACTGGCACACGCTCATGCTCCAATTGGACAGACTGACGACCACGCAATACTCTAAACTAAAAAATACAATGTTTTTTCTATGATCGCTCGAGTTCATTTCAATTCAAAATTAGGCTCATTATGCTTTAAATGTTGCTCTCATTTCAAGTAACTTTAATTGAAGAGATGAAAGTGGATGGAATTACTCAAAGTCAACGCAACACCGCTCCTATCATTCAACTTGGACCAAGGAAAAACAGAGCCGTGAAGTTACGTCTAAAAATGCAGTAACAGAATAATTTTCGGGGGTGTTTCTTTACCGTATGCTCTTGGCAGTGTATACCAAATCCCGGGAATTTACGGAGTATTTGGGGAGGTGGAATATGTTAGTTAACAAGGCTTCTCCTAAAAAATCTGAAATTTTAAGTTTTCACTGCTTTTCTTATCATCGTGTTTATATTACACGAGTAACAATTTCGCGTTTACAAATTCAGTTAGGCAGATTATTTTAATAAGTTAACTTTACAAATAATTTTTATAAATTTTATACTTATTTTAAAATTTATAAAGTTTGTAATGCCCAAATCCCCAGTCAATTTACCCTGGGAATCACCCTCAAATCACCAACCCCCATCCCCACGGGGGCGGGACACTACTGGTTTCAGACAGTTTGAAAATTAAGTTGTAATTGGATAGACGTTTGGAAGCAGCAAGCTTTTTTATGCTTTGCTAAGCGCGTATAACTTTCTCCTCCGTGAAAAAAAAACTATGCAAAAAAAAACTACTAAAACTTTGATTAAAAAATTAGACAAATTTTTTTTTTCATTTTTACATTACCTTCTCCTATTTTTTTTTTAGAAGAGGATGAATTAAAATAAAATTTATGAAGACGTCTCTGTCACATTACACTTTTTTCAATTATTGTAGTAGTAACTTTTGGGTGACACAAACTTTGAACGAGAAAAAAAAAACACATATGTCGGTAACCTCGTCTGGAGACTAATTCGTGACGATGATACTTTATCGGTCCGTCTCCCCTGCCTTCTGGAAAGGAACTGAGAGAAAATTGGCCGATATGAAAAGAGAAAGTCGAATTTCGAATTGAATAGAAAAGAGTTAGGTTTTGAGGCCTAAGAAAAAACACCAAGTTTTGAAGTCTTGTTTAAACTAAAGGAAAGAAATCCAGTTGAAAGAAAGTTACTTTCAGAAAGAACTTTTCCTTTAGGAATTTTGGAGAAAGGTGGTAAAAGAATCTTAGTAAAGTGGATCTCTCCCTTTGTAAAAATTTTTTTTTCTTGACAAGAAAAATAACGAGAAGAGGAACTTCATTTTTTTTTTCAAGGTTTATTTCTTTTTTCAACTTATAAATAACCTTCTTCTTTTAACTGTGAAAATCCCGAAAGTTAATTAAGAATTTAGAAACAATACCTCCCTTTTTCTGGGCCCAATTTTGGCACTTTGGCAGTGAACGATGATTGGCCTAAAAAAAATTAAATTTGTGCATTTTAACTACATTTGGCTCTCCAAATTGTATTAAAAGTGTTGTCATTAAAGTTGAACTTAGTATCAATAATCGTCATTACTTGGTTATCATTCTAAAATTAAAGCTTATTTAGCACGTCATCGAAATTTTATGGGTTGGAGAAATTTAGCACAGTCCAAATTTTACAGGTTTAGGATTGCTTGCAAAACGGAAATAACTCCTTGATGCTCAAAAGATAAAAACGTTTAAATGAAAATCTCCAAATAGTTGGTAATAATTTGCAATTCCTAATTAAAAGCTGATTTCAATTTAATGCTATTTTGTAGTTACAAACTATAATCTACTTTGACTGAAACTAGCACAGATGATTCAGACAATTACCAAATTTCTCTAAAACTTTATTGTCAAGTGACTAAGTTTCACGTGAGGCATACTTAATTGATTTACCTGTATTCTCTGACAGTGACAGTACACTTCATCAGTAACAACATTCGCCATAATGACTCTGCTTTTTAATTACTTTTTCTACAGAATTTTTAACATCAAATTTTAAAAAAATTAGTGAAAAGTTTAGAAGTTTAGTCACCGCGAGATTATTTTTACTTTTACAAACAAATCATCTTCATACCTGTATATTTTAATGAAATTTTAATAAAAATAAAAATGACGTACACGATTATTATCGGTAAGATTGACGCGAGTTACGTTGAATCACAGCGCAACTCAAGTGAAGTATTAAGTAATACCGACGATGGTGCGATTGAATGACAAAGGAGTCCATTTTAGCCGTGGCTCATTATCCTTGGTTACTAATTGCCAAACTAGTTAGGACTCACATTCATTTTTTTTTCTAAAAAAATCATATTGCCTGTTCAAATTGAATTTTAATCAAATATGAATGCAGATGTGCAAAAAATTAGAAGAGGGAGACAAACGTGATAAAAAATGGGTGGAAAGATTAGATTATTTTCTAAAGGACTTTCCACTTTCACTCAAGTCAGTCGTAGTGAGAGTGACCGTGGAAGGCTCAGAAGGCTAACGTGAGTGAATATAAAACTTTCGTCAACCAAATAATATTGCCCATACTGTGCTTTTTTAGAAGTAATTGTTATTTTTTGTGTCAATCCTGGAATGTTGTAACGCGTTACGAGGGTAAACCGCTGTTCTGGATGAAAAGTTGTTTCCGGAGGATGCGAAGTGTAACAAAATGCGGGATCGAACAATGTCATATCTCCGATTGTTAGGAGCGTTTAACTTGGTAAGGAATCAAAAGTATTGAAATTTAATTTAATTTGTGTTGTTCCATTTTCTTTTTAAGAAATCAAAAACTTGTAACTTTGTAACAACTTTTTGAAGGTGAATTATGCTATGTCGGTCCGTATCTCAAATTAGTCATTCGTTTTTAACTAGATATGAGTCTTATTTATTCTTTTCGTGTAAATAGGTCTTAACAATCTACCGAGTTACGACCTTTCAATGGGGTCACGTTACTACTCATCACTTTTTCAAACAGTGCGGAAAAAGTAATGGACTTCAACTCGCATCCATTTCAAAAGTAGCCTGTAAGTCCTCTTGTGTTTTAAATGTTGTGAACAAAGTCAATAACTTATCAATTTATTTCATCAGGTATTATGTACAATACGAAGCGGTCCTTCAAAATTCTCTGGGGAATTCGATGTTTCTTCACGTTGGCACTGTTCGTCAAGGTTATAAAGAGAAAATTAATATTTTGATCAAAAAAATAAAACGTATTTTAGGTTATTTTTAAATCATGTTAAACTTAACTGGTCAGATTGATCAATTATTATTAAGTGTTTTTATAATATTTTTTTTACAGAGATTACAGAGTAGACGATCCTGTTATGGATTTTGGTTTGTGAGTACTGTAGCTGAGCTCTGTATTAAAGTGTACTTAGTCCAAAATGGCAGTATGGATCCTCCTGGAATAATTCAATTCTTTATTGAGCTAGTGATGGTGTATATCCTTACAGCCCTCTTGGCCGAGCCAAGGGTCAAGGTCAAAGGGTCAGGAGGACAACACCAGTTCATCGCAGTCCCACTTCTTCCTATTTGAAGTCAAGTTTTATAAAAGGCCACATTATTTAATCATCCCTGTAACCCAACTTTTACTTTTCTAACGTAAACTTTATTATCACTTAAATTCAAATACTATTTAGGTTTAAGCAATGTCTTTTCATTAATAATAAATAATTAATTACTTATTGCCAAATGTTTGAAAAATATACGAACATGACTTTTAGACGAGAGGCGCGAAAAAGTTGGACTTTGGGAATTCACATTTAAACATAAACACCTTTTGATGTTTATGTTTGAGAACAGAGAATGTATGTACGAGACGAGAGACGACACATGAAAACAACAAAGAAACAACAACAAACTGTCGAAGCTAGTCGAATCGTCGGCTCTCAGAACAGTGGTCTGGTTTTTTGTGAGTAACTAATTGCTGATCAGTGAAAATTGACTAGTTTTTACGTGTCGGTGTCAATACTATGTATACTAATGTGAGTTTAGAAAGGGGTGGGGGGGGCAACTAGGGTAACTATGGTTCTTCTAAAGGTATTGTACAAGGTCTAAATACTTTTTTGTATATTTTTAGATATTTTTCTGTATAAACAAGGTCGCCGGAAGCAGCTCGCTCACGGAGAAATCCTAATCGCCGTTACGATTGGTTAAGAAGAGGAAGAGAACTGTAACTTTTAAGTTACTCAAGTTACTCAAAGTTTAAATATCAAAAGGTCGACAAATGGACTTGGTTCCCACTGCCAGTCTC
The DNA here is from genome assembly GCA_019776465.1 of Rambutanura hunanensis. NCBI lineage: Eukaryota > Metazoa > Arthropoda > Collembola > Poduromorpha > Neanuridae > Rambutanura > Rambutanura hunanensis. The sequence goes on from JABASK010001173.1 coordinate 5,592, forward strand.
AACACAGAGAAGGGACCATCTAGTACAAGGTCAACTACCCTATCCAAGTGTATCCAGCAGTTTGTTGAAACTCAACGTACACGTTACCTTATTCGTAGGTTCCTCAAAAAAGAGAGGCAATCGTTCCTAATTACTTAGTACTATAAGTGAACAATTGTTTTTTGTAGGAAAGATGGCAGGCTTTGAAGAACGAGCAGTGTCGGCGACCATCGACGGAGTCCTTTACAATAACGTGTTCATTGAACTGAAAGGTGACGGTTTATTAAAAATCAAAAGTGGAAGACGACTTGTTTATGGTGTTGGTTTCTTATCCTCTTCGTCGGCTGGAGTCGTGTTGCAATTACGAAACGGGCCACAGTGCGAGGTGATTCCAGTCCTCTCATACGGACAAATTTGTATTGTATTTGAGACGTCTGTGGACGCTCAAACATTTGTCGATACAGCTTCGAGTATCATTAGAAAAATTGCCGAGGATGAGAATGCTCAAGATAGCGGAGAATCGTCTTAATTAAATTTATTTAGTAAATTATCGTGCTAGGATTGAGCAGATCGTCTCACATTTTATTTCTCCATCAATTTCTGATCAGTTTAATTTATTTTTATTTAATAAATCATAAGTGACAACTCTCAATATTCTCTAATCTAAAGTTTAAGTCGTCTAATATCTTCTGATCGGAAGTCGATCCTCCTCCTCAGCTTTAAGACAGTAGAAAATTTTGATATAAAACTTTTCCAAAAAGCCACCTCGGAACACCACTTTTTTTCGGTCCAAAATTTTACAAAATTTTTGCAAAATATTTCAAATAATTTTCACTAAAAAATTTGAAAGGGGACAAACTTGGACTTTTAGCTTAATTTGAAGCTTTAAGACAGTAGAAAATAAGTAGGTACACTTTGTTTCAAACTCAAGTGTATGTGAATTAAATTCATTATAATTTTATTAAATAAGTATCAACTTCTTCAGGTCGGAAATAATAAGCGAACTAGAATCTAATGTTAAAACCAAAGATGAGTTTTGCCCATCTCGGACGTTGGCGTCCCAACGACTCCTTTGAAACCCTGTTTTGTTAGCCCAGGAAAATTTGCATAGAAAGAAAATATAAATTTGTATTTACATAAATTTGTATAATTTTCTCTAACTTTATAGGACTACCTATTTGAAGAATAACAGTTATTCGACAGTTATCGAACATTCAGAACAGTGGTTTTTTTGTGAATAAGTAATTGCTGGTAAATGTGAACAACTGATTGGTTTAAGGGTCTGTGTCATTTCAATACTACCATTTAGGTTTAAAAAGCAAAAGTACGGGAGGGGGGCAAGGGAGGTATATACCCAAGGGCCCCCAGCAGAACTCGAAGTCCAGTTTCATCTTTTTTAGCATTAGGTTGCTGCTTGAGTTGAGGAGAAGGAACCTAAAACCCTAATGGTAGGAGATGGGACGGGACTTATAAAATTTTACTGGGGGCCCTTAGGTATATACCTCCCGGGGGGCAACTAAAGGTTCTTCTGTTTCGAAAGGTAATACAAAGTCAATCCTTTTTTGTACATTTTTAGACATTTTTGTAATTGCAAGGCCACCCTCTCTCTGGACTCTGGAGACAGCTCGGTCACGGACAAATCGTAATTGTGGTTACGATTGTGGTAGCAGAGGAAGAGAACAGTACCGGACTGTCGTGGGCTGATTGCTGTTTATGCATGACAGTAATTTTTGAGTTTCTCGAAGTTCAAATTTCGAAAGGTCGACAAATGGACTTGATTCCCACTGTCAGTCTCAACACAGAGAAGACACCGTTTACAAGGTCAACTACCCAATCCAAGTGCATCCAAGAATTTTTAGAACACCAACGCACACGGTACCACATAAGTAGGTTCCTGAGATTTTAAAAGGGATTCAGTCGTGCCTAATTATTACTAATCAGTCAGTACTACTCCGCTCACGAGTAATAACTGATAGAGTGGTTTTTTTGCGCTCAACCGACATTACGCCAAAATAGCATATGGGCATACATGTTGGATAATAATTAGCACAAAATTGTTTAAATTCTTTGATGTAGAAATTAGCGAATTATACAATAATAAGTTGATTAACGTTGTGACAAACTTAAAGATATAATTTTAGTATGATATAAATAACAGAATTCTTATCAGCGGGTGATTTGATTATGTAACCATCGCATAGTTGAGCGAAAACTTAATGCAGCCTGCCGAATTACGGGTGCATTTTTGTTAGTTGTCGACAACGGCAACACTGTTCACTCTATGAATTATCACGACTCGAGAGTGGAGTAGTAAATAATCGTTTTTTGTAGGAAAGATAGCCGGGTTTGAAAAGCGAGCAGTGTCAGCGACCGTCGATGGAGTTCTTCACCAGAATGTATTCGTTCAACTTGTTGATGGATGTGCTCTAAAAATAAAGCAAGGACACCGAATAATTTGCGTCATCGGATTCCTCACTACTTCGTCGGCTGGAGTTCCGTTGCAAATAGGTAACGGTCCACACTGTGAGGTTAGTCCAGTTCTCCCAAAATATGAACTTTCTATGGTCTTTGAGACACTGGTAGATGCTCAGGCATTTATCGATGCAGCTTCCAGTATCGTGAGAAGACTCGTGGACAACGACAACGCACAAGGTAGTGGGGAGTCGTCAAATTGATTGATGTTCCTCTAAACTATCATACACAAGGTTGTTTGACAGAGCAAAAATTCTCTTGCAAAAAAGACATTTTAATTTGAGTTTCTCGAAGTTCAAATTTCGAAAGGTCGACAAATGGACTTGATTCCCACTGTCAGTCTCAGCACAGAGAAGACACCATCTACAAGGTCAACTACCAAATCTATGTGTATTCAAGAATTTTTAGAACATCAGCGCACACGGTACCAGATACGTAGGTTCCTCAAAATTTAAAAGAGAAGCAATCGTTTCTAATTAGTACTGTAAGTGAACTATTGTTTTTTGTAGGAAAGATGGCCGGGTTTGGAGAACAAGCGGTGTCGGCGACCGTCAAGGGAGTCATCTACACGAATGTTTTCGTTCAAGTGAATGGTGAAGGTGCACTAAAAATTATGAGTGGAAAGAGGATAATCTGCGGTATTTATTTCTCATCATCTTCATCGCCTGGAGTCGCTTTGCAAGTGGGTAACGGTCCACATTGCGAGGCTGTTCCAATCCTCCCAGCATATGGCCAAATTTCCATTGTCTTTCAGACTTCCGTGGATGCTCAATCATTTATCGATGCTGCGTCAAGTATCATTAGAAAAATTATCGAGGAGGAGAATACTCAAGATGATCGTGGGGAATCGTGAAACTAAATTTATTTAATACATTATCGTGCTAGGATTGTGCAGTTCGTCTCACATTTCATTTCTTCAATTTCTGATTAAGTTTAATTTATTCTTATTTAATAAATCATAAGTGGCAACTCTCAATATTCTCTAACCTAAAGTTTAAGTCGTCTAATATCTTCTGAACGGAAGTCGGTCCTCAGCGTTAATACTTCTCGAACTTCTGCCGACGTCAGGCGCCATGACACTGGTCCTTTTCCCCAATAATCGGAAATATTCCGATACTTTTTCCAGTGCTAGTAAAATTGTCATCTGAGTTAGTCTCGAAAACTTTTCTCGTATGGACCAACTCGTTGAACTTGTAAGGTAACCTAAAATAAAAAATGCCAACGCTTAGTGTAGAATCATATTAGAATACTAAAATCATAGTTGCTTACCGATAAGTATTCGTAGCTCTTTATCAAATTGTAATCCACCAATCTGTCACAAAAATAGAATGATAGAATAGTTATTCAATATTTGTACATTTTCTCGAAGATACATACCCTATTGAATTTGATTTTGAGCAAAGCTTTCTCTAGCTGTAAGGAAATTTCAATGGTGACCATTCCAATGAACGATTCGTATGTGGACGAAGCTAGGCAAGATTTAAATGATTAGTAGAAAAGTGTCTAATTTTGAAATGAACGTCTGCATCGGCAAACTTTCTTCCTGGAATTCATCATCGCTCAGCTCGTACGATGTTCTCTATATAAAAACAAACATGTTAAACAGAGTTTGCTGTATAGTTTGTCGTAATTTAATTATAAACTACATTTCTTACTGCATGAAGAAAAGTGTCCAGCCACGGCTTGACCCTATAAAAATTAACAACGGAGGAGTTAAGTTTTTTAGAGGAATAAATTAAAAATACAGTTAACCTCGTCGTCATACCTTGGTTTTACAGCACTTGATCGAAGTTGTGAAAATCCAAATTCTGAAACTGACTTCAGACGAATATTTACCGATGCTAGACCACCAAGACAATTAGTAATTTTTTCTTTATCATACATCGTCAAATTTTGTCCAATAGCTTCATTAATCGAGCTTTCCAGCGACGTTTTGAGCGAAGTAACGTACTCCATACTGACCTCAGTATTGTTTAAGTAAGCCTAAAAAAAAATCAAAACTAGAAAAATTTCATCCCAATTTACAATGAATCACGTCACTTACCACAAATTGAGTTCTATTCGATTCGATATCTGAACTCTGTAACTTTCCGTGTTGTAAAGAACTTTGGATAACACTATATGCTTGGGCCAAATCTACGTACCCGGATGGAAATCCTTGGCGTAATTGATGAAGTAACAGATCAGCATAGTCTGATTCTAAGATGCCACAAGCGTTATTGATGACAGCACAAATTCCATCTACATTTTGACTTCCCAATGCTCGTTTGATACATTTCTTGACAATAAAGAACACGTCGTCTGTCATACTTGACAGGACGTAGGATTCTTCTCCGGTACCTTCTAC
>JABASK010001174.1:0-10387 GCA_019776465.1 Rambutanura hunanensis
CTTAAATCATCACCTTCCTCCAAACCCTCAGAAAAAAAAAAGCTTTAGTGCCAAGTTTCTTAATTAGTCCTGAAGTAATTTATGCCACGGAGGAGTTTAACACCTAAGAATCATTAATCATTTTCAGATTGAGGCAAAACGTTAAATACTTTCAAAGTTTAAGGAAATTAGAAACAAAGTTAATTTACGCGCCCGCAATGAATTTCTTCCTCAACGAAATTCCCAAGTAAACAATTATGTTCTGGTTACGCCTAAGAATTCTAGGCATTTACTAATCGTATCATTGGGGTGCTACAAAAATTACTGGTATTTACGTATCGAGAAAATAATGATTCTGTTTAGTTGTTCTATCTTAAAATGGCACGTGCCCTTACAGTTCAACTATGTAAACGTTTACTTGAATATGCGAGCTACAATAAAATTTTATATTTTCGAAATTGTATAAACGCAATTTTGGTAATCTACGGCGTGAAATGATTAAAATTTTATAACTCTTCCACTTACTCGTATAGAAATGAGTTTTTCAAAATTGAAGTTGTCAGAAAACGCGGGGGGTTTGCCAAAAAAAAACCGAGTAGTTCCTCCATTTGGTTTACTAGAGCGAGGCAGAGGGGAAAGGTGAAGTTGCATAACGTACGTAGCCCTCATTTGACTGTCATATTGACCATTGTCATTGCACTTTAAAAATAAATAATGGATTTTTCGTAAAATGGAAAATGCGCCGCGCGACATCGTGCCGTTATGGCTCTGTAAGGATGAAATTTATTCAATGAGCATGCAGAGCGCCAAGGCCTTTTTCGTATGTACCTTCTGATTTTCTAGAAGGAGAAAGTTGACACATGAAAATGGCCTTTTTTTTAGACTTTACTACTTTTCCTGGCAAGGCTCGTACGCGTTCTTTTTACAATTACTTCCTATCTTCTTAACCCAGAAGATGAAATATATTATGGGTTCAAATCTTCCAATTTTCTTTTCCTAGTCACAAAAAAAGGCCCACAATAACCCCAAACGGTTATGAATAACCGTACGTTATGAGTAACTGTACGTTATTTTCAAGTTGAATACCCGCTCGCTTTCAAAATTTGATTCAAATGTCTTTTCCTTTTTGTAAGTCTTTTACAATATTTTCTGTATCATTCTAGTAATGACACGTTGTCAGTCAAACCTTCAACTGTATAAGCTCACCAGTAAATCCTACTAGGCTCAAAACCAAAATCGATCCTACACATTTTAAACCAAGTTTTCATCATTAGTCTTCATTTCAAACTAAATTTTAAAATGTCAGCATATTGAATACGTCTAAATTTGAGCCAATTTTAGGAAAGTACGCCGAGGTTCTCTAACTATAGAAAAGTTATAAGAATGGGACTGTTTTTTTTNCAAAACCAAAATCGATCCTACACATTTTAAACCAAGTTTTCATCATTAGTCTTCATTTCAAACTAAATTTTAAAATGTCAGCATATTGAATACGTCTAAATTTGAGCCAATTTTAGGAAAGTACGCCGAGGTTCTCTAACTATAGAAAAGTTATAAGAATGGGACTGTTTTTTTTTGGTAAATGATAGTATAGTCATAGACTCAAGGGAATTTAAACGGAAGTGAAGAAGAAGCAGTCACGTGGCTTTGAGCTTTTGTTAGAGTTTCACTAGACCACTGGGAATTGTTTACGGGATCGTTTTTTGTGGGGTCTTAAGTTTGGACAAAAAGGAAGAACTTTTCTCAATTTCAGAGGTTCATTTTAGACCAAAGAGAAAATTTATTTGAGCTTGAAAATTTTCTCTGTAAAAGCATTTCGTTAGGAAAAAGACGTGCGTTTGAAGAACTTACCAGACGTGTTCCAAAATATCCATCTGGCACAATGAACAAGTCAATTTCAAACTTGAGTTCACGACTAATACTTAGAAGTAAATCCATAGCAAGGCCATCACAGCAAGCCAATTTGTATAAAGAACCATCCAGGTTTCCTTGGTCAAACTCTGCAAATATTATAGCCAACTCGTCCTATGTTTGAAAAAAAAAGTGAAAAAAAACATCGACATTTGTCAATAATGGGTTTGTTGACTTTGATTCTGGCCCAGGGGAAATTTCGGTTTATGATTAACTGACAGGGGATTTGGAGATTTGAAGTTTGGCGGATTCTTTTTTCTTTACGACATTTGTCAATAATGGGTTTGTTGACTTTGATTCTGGCCCAGGGGAAATTTCGGTTTATGATTAACTGACAGGGGATTTGGAGATTTGAAGTTTGGCGGATTCTTTTTTCTTGAAAAATAAACTGAAAAATTTAGCACCAAGCACTTACTTTGCTTGTGGTTGAAACCTTGAGACAGGGTAAGCCTATAACACAGGTACGATTATCTTCAGCATCCGCATGCATAACGAAAGGCGGTGCTGTAATCGTTACAACACGGTAAGATTTTAGTTGTCGATCTCCAGATCCAAAAATTTGACCACCAGGCCAACGTATACTGGACACATGAGCATTTTCAATTGAAGCATTTCCAACTGTACGCCATTCTCGTATTTGTGCCGTCACGACTTTCGACTTCGACCAAATTTAAAATGTCGAAAGTTTCTAAATCTTCTAGACTTCTACTACGTGGTAGGGCCATTTCGTCTGTGTCTGTCGTAGACCCGGTCGCTTCTTCCATTTGTTTCCGGACTTCTCTAAAAGGATTCAAAAAAGTGATTTATGTGTGTAGTACGCAGGATAATGTAAAAAATTTGTGAAAATTATTAACGCTATTAATTGCTGTTTTGTTTAAATTTACAATTTTTAGAGAATTTAAGGAGACGCAGTTATTAATTTTTTTAAAAAAAAGGGGGAAAAAGCATTAAATTTTTAATTCGCGAAGGAGATGCAAAAGTTCTTATTTTTTTTATAAAATGTTTTGGTAAATTATTATTTTTTTGGGAAAACGCATGAAACTCAATGTTTGATTTTGAACGGAAAAGAATATTGACTTTGTGTCAAATGTAATAAATATTTAAGTACATTTATTATTGTAATTTTATTATTTTCAGGAAATATCTGAAAAAAAGTTTAAATTTTAGTTTTCAACAAAACAAATCTCTCTCTCAGTCAGTCAGGTTATACAAGAAAGTTCGTACAGAAAGTTAGTAAAAATAAAACACGGCCTGTGGTAGACGAACTACCGATACAAGAGAGATGCGAAAGGAATGGTGCATTTTTCTGTGTGAAATAGCTAACAGGCCAATTTGCTGAAATGCCATAAATTTCTGCTATTGAAAAACATAATTATGTGGATGGTAAGGTTCAAATTACTAGTATCAAACTCGTAACATTCAAAAGAGTGTCTGAATGACCGCTAAATTAACGTTAAGGCACAACAAAAAACGCCGAGCAGATTATTTATACATTATTACTTCCAGAATAATAAAAAATGAACTTGTCTTTTTTAATTCGGAATCAATATAATTTTTCACTAATTGTAGAACTGCTTTAATTGATAAAAGTTTAATGTTCAACATTGATCGCAAGATTGGTAAATAAATGGCATTTTATTTTTTAACCTTGGAACCTCCTATAAGGCATAGAAAAAACTAGGCATAATTTCAAAAAAGTTGAAAAAATTTAGCAAAAAATACGGCCTGTGGTTTGCGAACCACCGCTATTCGAGTCCACCGTGTATCCTCACTGGGATAAACTTGTTTTTTCGGTTTGTTAGATATAGCTAACAGGCCAATTTGATGAGGAGAGTTGAATTTTTGTTGTACAAGTTTTTAGTACAAAGGTTAAGCGAAAAAAAGATTGCAAATTTTATGCATCACCTTTTTTTTATCAAAAAGAGTGATTGAATCTTCATTTTTAATTTTGCAAATTTTTTTTCCAGAATTCATAAAATTACTGTTTTATTTTAAAAGTAAAGCACATAACTTTATGAAAAACAAAAACGTCATAAAGTTTGAAAATATTGAAAAGTTTAACAAAAAATTAAACAAAAAGTATACGGCCTGTGGTTCGCGAACTTCAGCTTCGCGTCCCGTCCACCTTGTATCCTCGCCGGGATACGTTTGCTTTTTTAGGTTTTTGGCTAACAGGCCAATTTGTTGAGGAAAGGTGAATTTTTATTGTACAAGTTTTTAGTACAAATGTTGAACGAAAAAAAGATTACAAATACCTATGCGTCACCTTTTTCCTATCAAAACGAGTGGTTGAATCATTGTTAATTTTACCTATTTTTTGTTAGGATTCATCAAATTAGTTTTATTTTGAAAGTAAAAGGCTTAATAGATTACAAACAAAAGAATTGAGGTAAATTTTTTAATAAAAATTTTTAAAAAAAGTATATACGTCCTGTGGTTCGCGAACCACCGCTAAACGAAGAATGGCGCATTTTTTTTAGAAATTAGCAAACAGGACTATTTGTTGCAGAGAGAAAAATTTGTGTAGTACAGATTAACTGTAGAAAAGAGCTTTGCGTCAGGTTGAATAAGCTAAACGCGTGCAGAAAAAATATCTAAGATTAGATTTGACCGAGGTGAAAAAGTAACTCACCCAGAACAAGCGCGAGATAGTGTTGCTAAAAGTCAACCAGGTTAATGAGGTAGGGCTTTATTTTTTGCTCAAAAGTTTTTATCTCTACGGGCTAAAAATGTGAAAAACTTTTTTTGAAAATTCAAGACGCGTCGAATGAACAAGTATAGAGAAAGTTAAAGTGCATGGTCCCAAGTGGCCTTAACTTTCTCCTTTATTCCAACCTGCTTCATCCAGAACCAAAAGTTTTTCAAAAAAGTAAGAATAGCGTCGAATTTTTTAAGAAGGTAGAATCGAAATAAGAGATCAAGGCTTTAGGCTTAAGTTTCTCGCCTGAGAAATTCAAACGAATTAGCACCAAGAAAAAAGTAGACTTTCACTTCTTTTTTTCTTCATTCCAGGCACTTAGTTTGGTTACCATAGTGATCTTATAATTGAATTCAGGACACGTTCCTCAAGAATAAAGCCTTCCTTTTGTTTTAATGGTTATGCTTGTCGAAAATGGATAAAAAGAAACTGGGTTTCAATAAAAAATTTTCAAATTTTGAAAAGTAAAAGTGGACGTTCTGAATTTCAAATCTGCAGGACAGGAACAGCGTCAGTTTTTTTTTGGCAGAGACTAATTTGCTTTAAATCTAAAGGCTACTATTAACATGCGGAAATTTGCTTCACGAACCTTAAAATTTGGCCTAACTTTACTACTTCTTAAAGAAAAAGTTTTGAATTGAAATGAATTCACAACTTTTTTCTTCCAGGAAGGTTTCATCGAAAAACGGGATGAAAATTGTAAGTTTAAAAAGCTGCCTCTTATCGTACTCAAGAAGGCGTATGATACGAAAAGATACAAAAAAGAAAGTTTTTTTCCTTGTTTTTAAGGTGTAGTCATGTAGAACGTAGTAGTGATTTTTTAGGTCTGCCTTCTGTTTATCCCTTGATCAAATCAACGTTTCATTGTGTCACTCAGGGTTCTCGTTCCATTAACTGAATAAAAGTGTTATTACTTTTTTTTTCCAGAAGAGTTTCTTTTCCCGAAACTATTTCCGATTTTGCTTCCGTACCCAAAGTTTTCGACGTCAACGAGCGTCTGTTCCTGCCCCACTTCCCACCCACCATCGAAGAGGAGGATGTCAAAACGTGTGGGACAAACGCTCGATCACACAAAAACAAAATCCCACAAAGTGCTTCCATCATTAAACTCCAGGCGACCATCCCGAAAAACTTTCTCTTTGCAACATTTTTTTAGAAGTTGGCGCCAAAAAAAGCGTCGCTGTTAAATTTCTCCAAATTTCTTTTCTGAAAACTCGGTCAGGGTCACCGCAACAGAGTAGTGTTTCTAGAACAATGCGGCCCAGGGTGCATAACTTTTAAATTTTTGAAAAAGGTGTGAACTTTTCGGTAAAAACCGTGCGAGTGCTTTTACCAAGAAAATTGAAGAATGCGACGGTGAACGTATTTAATTAAAAAAAAACCCGAGAAAAGTCTCGACTTTGATTAATTTCAGGCTCATCTACACTCTAGTAACAAAGCGTGACCTTATTTCCGTAAAAAGAAAAAGGAAGGAAAAGCAATTGCCGCAAAAAAATGTGGCAGTGCTGACTTTTTTAAAGGAAACTTAAATAATGCATGAGGATTTTTCTAGGGATAAAAAAAAGTTCAAACCTGGATAAGACTTGAGCGACTTCCTTCCGGACTGAATGCGGTGGCGTCGTCCAGCAAGAAACATTTGGAAAGAATATAAGTGAATCCTGAATTGTTTTAGGAACAAACTTAAGAATTGAGCCTGGAAATAAGGAACTTTTGCCCAATCCTCCTTCTCGACTCGGTGCATCACCATGAAATGAAAAATCACTACTGGGAAATTGTGATGATCTTCGGTCTTTACCCGAATCTCCACTACCCGCAATTCGTCCAGTACTTGAAGAATACTTGTCACCTCCTCTTCCAAGTTTTTTGTCAGTAACTTTAGAATTTTTTATAGAGTGAAGTGCTCCAGCCAAAAGTTTTCCTGTCCTTTTCGTTGTATACTTGCCAAGCTGAGGCTTTCGTGCTCCACGAAGTGTAAGGGCTAGCACTCCGCTTGGTACCCACTCAGGAATCACTTCGAACTGGAATGAGGCCAAAGAAATGAACACAATTCCAATATTGAACTTTTAACGGTTTACAAAAGTCATTTGAACACAATGCACAGGAATGGAAATGAAATTTAAACGAATTCTTTTCTTTTTTTTTCGGTTTTTTAAGAGATTTTTCCTTGTGCTAACAAACACAACCGAACATTTCTTTTCTTTTAACTTTGGAGTCAAATTGATTGTAGAGCAATTTATTCGCATTTGCCAGGGCTATTTGTTGAAAAAAAAGTTGGCGAAACTCTTAAGCACGTGCCAAAGTTTCTTCTTTTTGTAACGAATGAATAAAAAACTGACACAAAGATTTAGAATCGAATGGGTGCAATAAGTTCAAATGTCGCTGCCCGTCAAATGGCAAGCACTTGGTTCCAAAAAAGATCATTTGACTTTTTTCAATTAGCGCCACAACCGTTTTCGTTTGTGGCGCTAAACTAAAGCGTGACCAATAGGAACTGTAGCTCGGGAAAAATCCAAACAATTTCATTACTCGTCCAGTTAAAGAAACATTTGCTTTGCTTTCTCCAACTTTTCGATACGAAAAGGTTCATAAGTTCCCAATAACAAACCAACGCCCAAAGGCACGTGGCCTCAATTCTTATTTTCCCATCGAAATTTACAGCTCGGAAGCTGTTCAGTTAGCGCCAGCCTCCGTCTCCGTCCGCCTTTAATATGCGCTACACCACGCATTCGACGTAAGCCTTTTTTTTTCTTTCACTACTTTTCGACCCAAAACCGAAACGCTAATCTTCCTCACTAAAAGTTCCCACGCTCTGCGCTGATTAAGACACTTGCAAAAACTTAGAGATTATGACAAGATTTGAACTCACATGAAAATGTGGACCAATAAGGATAAAGACATAGTCACCATTGAGCATACGTAACTTTTGTGCGGCACGGAAAGACTTGGACAAGTGACCTTTCTGAACAGAGTAAAACCACTATGCCTTGAGTGTCCTTAGTTAACTGAGTTAGAGCCCTTAAGGCTCCATTTGAAGTCCCACTCTTCATGGTAATAAAATGTGGTTTGAGAAGTGGACTTGTTTCAGGGTCATTGTCATTCCCACCGTTTTCTTCGTAGTCCAGGATACCCTCCTGGGTATCAGAGGACGGTGGGGGGTCATAGTCGTAGAAGTCAGAACTATGTGGAAATTGAGAAGTAAATCGTCGTTGACGAGTAGTCGTATGTCGTAGTTCTTCTTCCCAGATCATTTGCGATGACTGCACAGCTGGAGTGTCATCTACAAGAACTGTAAAGGAATGCCACTGTGTAACGACCAAAAAGCGTCCAAGGGCCCCTGCGACTTGACGGACGGATGGTGACAGGCTGATATAAAAGTCATCTTTATCCTACGAAAAACGAAAAAAAAATTAACAAAGAGGGTCAATTAGTAAAAATCGAATCTTTTAAAGTGCTCGGACTTGACACTTATATGTGTTCTATGTTGAATCAATTCCAGACAGTGTCTGTGTACGTCGTTTCATTTTTTTTTTCTTTCTAAAATGAAAAAAAAAAACTTGGCTTGATTTCTTTATTTTTTTCAATAATATTACAAAGTATGAAATGTCAACACTTCAAGTTTCAACGTGTCGAATGTTATCATCTTTTTCACAACTTTAGACTGAAAATCAATTTTTTCTTTTAGTCAAAAACCCGCCCGTTCTTTTTTTTTCCTTTTAAAGTAAAGAACCAACCTCACTCAGAAGATGCCAACATTTTTTTTGGAAAAAGAATTTGATCAATGTCCAAAAAATTTCAAAAAAAAATATACTTAACAATAGCTTTCACTTTTTTTTTGCTACCCACTAACTTATTCCCTCCGATTTTTCAAAAACCCAAAGCACAGAGGAGGAGGAAGTAGGGAAAATTGGATTTGAATAAGTTTTCGGTGGGGCATATGGGTGGGGCCGAGAGGTTGGGGCATTACAAAGAAAGTCCACAAGAGGAGACATTGATTCATTTGTCCTTTTTTCCTTCATATGAAAAACTATTATTGAATTTTATACGAAAAAGGCCAGCAAGTCCCATCCATCCAAGCTTGAGATTAGTTTTTTCTTCCTCTTACCAAATTTCGGTGACCTCGCAAGTTACCCGGGTAAATAGTAAAGGGTACGATGATATTTTTTTATCTTTTTATACATTCATTGTATATTCTTATTCTTCTCTACTGAAAGTGTCACAACTTTCGTTTGACCCAGATTCTGCTTCATAGGACTGGACGGTTCTCTCGAGAGATTTTCGGCGACTGGTTTTTTTTTTATAAAACGACAGTGAATCGGTTGATCCTTGTTGAAGCGTCTTTTGAAAGACCAGTGCTGCCAAGGAATCAATTCCGGTTTTACTATAAATCATGTCAAAATCTAACGATCAGATCGCCTAGGCTTTTGTAAAGGCTATAGACTTTTCTTTTAGAAAGAGGGAATCCAATTGATCTTTTATTTCCTCCTCCTCTTTTCTCTTTCATTTTAAAACTCGAAGAAAAAAGTTGAAAAGTTTTAGAAAGAAAAAAATCTAACGTTTCGTGATTCTGAAATCGTTCTAGCGAAATTCCTCGGAAAAAACTACAATAGACTAACTTTTCGTACTAGACAAGTTACTACCTAACATTCATTTTCCTGTAAAAAGCCAGATCTAAGAAAAAGTGCTTTCAAGTAAACGCACAAAAATGCTCAGTAACTTACACCATGAGTAAAGTGAGCGTAAGTACGATTTAAATTTTCTGCTTAAATGCTTTACTCGTTCAATTTTCAGAAAGAAACTTTGAAACAGAGAGGTGAATGACCTTTAGTACGAAGTTTTACGAAAGAAACTTTTTTTTGTTAGCTAAAGTGCTTTTTTGATAATGACTGTCTAAACTCTTAAAAAAAGTTTTTTTTTTCTTGTTGAAAAATAAAATCGATTTTGAAAAATATTTAAGAAGGTTTTGAGTCTAATCCTCCGGGAAACAAAAACCGATTTCGGTGTAGAAAAGAAGTAGAGGAGAAGGATAAATGAAGTGTCACCGGAAGGCAGTGAATCAAAAATTTCTTTTTTGGCATTTTCAAGTCTTTTTCTTTTAGTGTCATGCATATGCATGGAAGAAAAGTAATAGAGTTGAATTCCGGCTTGAAAATCTTCTTTGTGGCTTTTCCTCAGTTCCTACAAAATTTCCTCAGCACATTTGTCATTCTCAAGAAATAAAGTCCTGGGGAAAGTTAAGAGACTTTCTTCTAACCCGCGAAAAATGAGTAATGATGAACTGATCGAGTTCAATTTAACGCTAAAGTGCGTGAAATGATTTTTACTGTCAGGTAAAATTTTATGAATCATTAACCTTTTCGTGTTTTCTGTTTTTTTAAGAAAACATAAGTGTGGTTCCAGTAAAAATATTTTCTTTAAAGCGTTTTACGGCATTTCTTTCTTTTTAGAAAAAAAAATAATAAAAGAAAACACCGGAAACTGTCTGGTTTTTAGGAAACCATAGCTTTTTAGTATTTTTTAAAAAATAACTTCCTCAATCAAAACACAGTTCAATTCCGGGCGAAATGCGTTTTTAACGACAACTCGTCCGCTTCCGCCGCGCCCTTTTTTGTTTACTTTGTTCAACCAAAATTATTTACTTGTATTTTTTTTCAACTGCGCAAACTCACAAACTCTTAAAAAATTTAGTAGCTTAACCCTAAAGAAGGTTGTTTAAAAAAAGTTAAAATTCAGCGTCTTTTCCCTTTAGGTTTTCCAACATTACCTTCAACCGCATTCTATTAACTTTTAGAACCCATTCGT
>JABASK010001175.1:0-10382 GCA_019776465.1 Rambutanura hunanensis
GAGACGCCAATGTTCCCACGTCGACGTCTCTTTCCAAAGCATTGTGTTTTCGAGCTCCATTCTCTCCTGCAGTTTCCTCCCTTCTCCACCTCAGTTTCTCACTGAGTCTTGTAGAAGGAAGACGTTCCGTGACCTTTTCCGGCTGACTTTCGGTATCATCGTGCTGACATTACCGGTAAAGTGAACAAACATTCTGGATCTTCTTATCAATGGACTTTATGAAGTATCCCAGCGTCATCATCAGTTACGTAAAGTTGACCAGTTAGTTGTTTGTATCTAAACTCTGATTTCAATTTGAAAGTTTTTACTACTGTTGCCCCCTCCAGTTTTGTCACTACTGTTTTCGTATATCTTGAAGTTATATCCGGTGACCCCAGTAAGGATTTTATGGACAAGGGACACGGAAGGACTACTTTTTAAATCTAGAAGTTAAGTAACCGTAACGTTAAAGTCTTGAGTTTGGATGTATGTCTCGTAGTAGGTATCTTGAGCTTGACATCCAAGAACAATGGAGGATCTTACAATGATCTACAAACAGGGAAGATGGCGACGATGCCTAATCGTTTTGTGCATTCTCATGACATTCAGCAGTTCAGGTAAGAAAAAAAGTTGAATGTTTATAATGAAGTGGGTCGTTAAAATAGATGTGGTTGACCTTTTAAGAGCCTCAGGTCATTGTCACACTCCTTGCTTGACTCTCTCTCACTGTGAAGAATAAGGCTTAATGCAACTTTTCTTCCAGGAAAAAGATAGATTGTAAGAAAAAGAGCCTTTGAAAACAACACACGATCAGAGTCTATGCCGTATAAATTAAATCCTTAATTGAAGCTTGTTGATACCTTAGTTCTGTTGTGATCTCACGACAAAACGGCTACGGTAATTGCGAAGCAAAAAAATTCAATTCTTACCTTTTTTCGTAAACTCAAACGTAAAGTCATGGTGTGATGGTTATCGTATTGTGCGGCAATATTTCACAGCAAACTTGACTTAAGCCTTCACAGGAGGTCACCAGTTGCCTTAATTACAAATGGAAAAAGATAATGAGGCAGGTGATCTCTTGGTGCTCTTAGCAATCCGAATGTCAATGCCTCAATGTCAGCCAATCAGGTGGTGACCGTTATACCAAGTTTTTAGCAAAAAGGCACTTCTCGTTAGAACGGTACAATTAAGCTGATTAATTTTGGATGCTATTTGTTCTTGTCAAGGCTCTTTTTGACCTTTGACTGTTGACAGGGAAGATTCCATATTTCACCCAAGTTGCAGTACTCTGTCATTCTTCTAAACCTTAAACCAAAACCAAAATGCCAGATGAATCATATATCAAAATCTAACAACAAATATTTACATTTTACCACAGTTTGCGTTCTTGTACTGAAAGATTTGTTACGATGTGAAAGTTATCCAAAGTTTCTTTCCAACCTGTATAGTTTTTCGATACAATTTTGTAATGTTGATTCAAAACCGTTTAATATTTTAGCAACGCAAACTGACGTTTACTTAACCTTTGTACGTTTACATAATCTGAATTAACGTTGAGTGATTGATTACTTGTTTCGTTTTCTATTTTTTTTTCAGGTTTTTTTTTTGTAAAGGTCAGGTGGGTTTGAAATTGACGACCGGCATGTTGCAGTCATACGTTAGTGGCACAGCCGGTCCACGACGTTCCTCGCTTACTTTGCATATGGAAGTTGACGGTTACTACGCTTTCGATTGTGAAATTACATTTTGCACAGTCAGTCGAGTCCTGATGTGATCTGTGCGATGATCATGATAATAGGAAAAAGGAGATTTAAAATTTTGTGAATTAAGGAACAGGATTGAGTCCATGCAAAGATTGAGTAGCATAGGAGCATTTTCTTAATTCTGCTCATCTGCTCATTTTCCGCAGAGATTGAGAAGAATATGAAAGCTTAATTATTTCCCTAGTGTAAAAGGAACCTTTAAGAAGAAGAAAAGTGGTGGTGGTGGCAAAGATCAAGATTTTGTGAGCTGATAGGATTTTCTACTCGAGAACTTCACTCTCCACTCTCTCCTCTGTCTCTCACTCCTTGATTTAAAATCAAAAGACTGGAAATTGTCAGGTTGTACACAATGACAGGTTTTTCATTCATTTTTTTTTTCAACCTTTCATTCACTCAAAATCAGGCGTTAAAGACGGGAGGGGCGGGGGTAGGGTAAGTGGGAAATGTCACCGTTTAATCCTGTCATTCCGATAACTTGGTCGTCAAAACTTTCCAATCTCACCCCGTAACTTGTCATCTTTTGGCCCGAAGAAGAAAAAAAATTTTTGCATTCGATGTCATCAATTTTTGTTTTGTTGTAGTGACTTTTCTATTTTTGACAAAAAAGGAATTAGTAATCATGAGTTTTTTTTTAGGAAGAAGAAAAGTTGCGTCGTGTCACGAATTTTTAGGTTCTACCACGCGTGCATCTAACAAGTGCCTCCTGCATATTAATTTGTAACAGGCTGGCAGAGTCATCCAGGAAACTGCTGCTACTGCCATGCTGGTTTTCTTTTTAGTTTATGCTTAAGGGTCTTGGAAGTTGATTAGGTTTTTGTACGCGGAGAAAGTTAAAGTCTCGAGAGAGACTAAAGGAAGAGATGAAGAATGATAGATTTGGTTATTTCTTTTTGCATAGAAGATTAATTTCTAAGGTTTTTGACCTACTTTTTTTCATTATCCATTGTAAGAAGTAACACGGCTTTCGACCCTGGGGGCAAAAGTGCCTTCCAAGAATTCTGGATTTTTTTTATAGTAAAGTTGATTTGGTATAAAAACTTTTTTTTTGGGCATGACTCTTATTCTTCTTCTGGTTATTCTCACTGTAGCCAAAAAAGAGACTCCTTGTCGTCTTTGTTCTTATAAAGAGAAAATCCCTACTCGGAGATGTTGTTTTTCAAAGGAGAAGATCATGTAATAAGTTCTCGTTTCGGCAGCAAAAAATAAAAGAGACCAGGCCTGAGCCATTTAAATGAACTTTGCCCCTCGGGCTAAATCAGTGTACTTGACATTGTTCTCCGTTGGGATGTGTAGTTCTAAGGGAATCAGAGGCGTAAGCTTAGAATTTAAGGCTAAGCTTTACCTAGACCCAAGATTTTTTCTTAAATCTTATTCTGTATCTGGCAGCCGTAGTAACTTTTCTTTTTGCAAAAAAAATTAAACCCAAAATTGAACTTTTTACTTTAGTATTTTTGGTTGGCCAAGTCGTATGTAACTTACATTGTCTGGTTTTTTGTTTTGGAAGGTGGAGTAGTAGGGGCTGTTTTTTTTTGAATAAACCTGATCTGAGTTTGAGATATAACTTGACAAAAAGTTTTGAATTTTGTTTTTTTGACAGTTGAAATTTTCCCGACATGTGTTTACAGAACTTTGATACTTTGTTGTTAGTTTTTACGAGGTCAAAGTTCATGGAAGGTTAAAAAAAGTTTGACATTTGTATAGTTGTTGTGAACTTTTGAAGTTATACGTTAAACGTAAGTTGACTTTTTGTGTTCTGTGATTTTTTTTTGGATAAAGAATTGCTGACTGGATTGACTACTGCGAAAGAATAAAGGAGATGAAGAAAGACTTCTTTTTTAGTTAAGTTCTTGGATGAAATTGGATAGAAGATAGAATCGGAAGAAGAAGGGATGGATGGTTCTTAAGTCGTCGAGTGAGTTAAGGAATGACAATGGACTTTATCTAATCAGAATATAGGGCAGATAGCAATAGCATTTCGATACTATAGAATTCTTAGAATGGAGAGTAGTATCTAAACCCGGCAGGGTTTGGAAGATGAGACTTTCTCTTTTGGAGAAAGCGCGGCGACTTTTAAAAAAAAGGCCGCGCCGCGGCTTCTGTTTGGGCTAGGAATGTCAATAGGCTTTGAGCCTGGTTAAGGCTTATGCTTAAGAGAACTATTAGGAAAGTTTCCTTTACGAAATGGGCCTGGAAAATAAATCTTGGTGGGGAAGAATGTTCCTTGTGAAAGTAGAGCCGCCAAGGCTATATACACTAGTAGTTACTTGGGTTATCCTTTGGGCAGAGAGGATCCGCGGTGTAGTAACTACAGTGTAGTTACTACGCACGATATAACTTTCCTTCCCTCCCTCCTCCACTTTATTGCCCTTTATTGAAATATATCACTTGTTAATTCTTTTTGCTCCACTTTCGTTACTCTTACGAACTACCACCACTTGAGAAAACTGTAAAGAACTTCGTTTTTTTCGTGCCACCGGTAGAAATGTCTCTCTTTTAATGCCAAACTTTGCGTTTTTTCAATTCGTGTTCATGAAAAAGAAACCTCCGTCTGGACTCTGGAGCTTCATCTGTTTTTGCTTCTGCAGGAACCCGGGTTTTGCGTGCCTTCCCCTTTAACTTGATACGCTGCTTGAACGTAGTAGATCTTGTGATGTAATAAAAAAGTGGTGCAATTACCATTAACATTTGAGCTCTGGAGTTTCTCCTTTAAGCCTAAAAAAGACTTTGCTTTCTAAATTCCAACAGTTCAGTTGTAAGTTCATTCGTGTAGGAGCGCATTTCTTTTGGTTTTGGCCACTTGGCAGATGAGGAACCACACACTTGGTATCTGCTGTTTTTGTAGGAAGCCGAAAAAAAAGTTTTGCTTTGACTATGGAAGCTGGAGAAAAGAAGTTGAGTAGGAAGGAACCAGGCGGAACACTTTATTGACTCATTGAAAAGAGACAGAAAAAAAAGTTTTATTAAGAATTGTTAGTGTAAGGGCACATGGGATACTTTGAGGGTTTAAGGCTATGGCACACTACTTTTTTTTACAAGGCATTACTATTGAATAAAAAAAAGAGTTGTACTTGATTTTTTTGAAAATGTATTGACTCTTGGGAAATTTCTTAGAAAACTTTTTTTTTACTTATTCCTATTGAAACTGAGGAGATGGACCTAAAGACGATATTTTGAATGAAAAATTTTGCTCAACTTGGTTGTTCGAAGTAGCGCGAGTGAGTGCACTGGTACCACGTACACGCACAATGGCATGGAAGTTTGAAAGGGATAAGTGTTCCTTTTCTTTCCAGGTTCTGGAACTAGAGTAAAAGTTGAAAAGGAACTATTAGGACTTGAAATTCTAGTGGGCATGCTATCCTAGTGGTTCAACAGTGGACTTTTTTGTAGAAAGGAATGAGGTCAAATTTCGGAAAAGTTAAATCGAAGAACAAACATTTGGTGTATGGCTTTTAAAAAAAAGTTTTTAAAGTTTGATACCGATCTACGTCTACTAGTGGTTAGAGAATATAAGGAGATGAAGTGGTAATCTTAAAGTTCCTGGAAGATAGACCAAAGAAGGGGTTATTAGAGGTGACATGGTTGTGTTATCGTAAAAGGAACAGAATAACCATAAGAGGTTAAGTGGTATACGGATAAAAAATTCTCGCCCGCTGACAAATCCTGCTTGCTTTTGTTTTCTACGAAACTGAAAGAAGGCGTTTTAAGGAAATTGCGATGCACAACTCTATAAAAAGTCTTGTAAGAGCTGACATTCCAGCAAGTGTCATTCTGTCGCTCTATTTTATCTGCGATTTCATCTTGAGATTCTTATACAAAAGAAGAGTGGAGATACATCGTTTGACATTGGGTAAGATTAAGATAGAGGCCAAGGAGAAGATCAAATTGCGAGAGAGATGTGTTTTAAAACGATAGAATTTTGATAGCTTTTTCTTGGAAAATGTTGAAATGTATGGAATTTAAAGAAACAGACGTTTTTTTTTAAAAAACTAGGCTCCTAATGAATGAAGTTGGGGATGAATCAAATTTTTTTTCAAAATTACGATTTGGCAAGAGAATATATTGGAATGAGTCAATTTTTCTCTGTAGCATTTTTTTTTCAAGTGTTTTGGCTCTGTTTTCGTTTGGGATTCCCAGTTCCGTTCATGGTCATGACTAAAAAGTCGCGTTCAGCTGGTGGTGATAGGGCGTTTTTTGTTAAACCGAATGATGCAGAATTTTTTGAATCTCTGAATATAAGTTTCTTGGTAGGCGTATTAACTTGTATCTTAATCGGATCAGTTTTTGAAAAAAAAAATGAAGTTTTTTTTTTGCAAAAAAAGTGTGTCATACTTTCATCCTCGTTTCCGCCTCTTTTTTTCTGGGCTTATGTTAAAAAGTTTTAAGGGATTGATATCATCACACCTGCTTTACCATGATCTTAAATTCGGCTTTATCTCAAAATGCGAAAATGCGGCTTTTAATGAAAAGGAGCTTTGGGAAGAACAGAGAAGCTTACTTAGGAAATTGCTGCAGGGCAGAATGAAATCAGAATGTAGCTCGATAGTGTTAAAAGTAAGTTTTTTAATACTAAAAAATGTAGAGCAGGAAGTTGTTTTTTAGATCGTGATGGTATTGCAAGGCAAATTGCCTAAAGTGTGACAAAATGCCTCAAGGAAATAAGTTTATGTTGTACGGGATTTTGAATGTTTTGACACCAATTAATAGTCGTGCCAAATGCCGCCATGGGAGACTCTGTGTTTTTCTTTTTCTTTTTTGCACAACTTTTGATTTGTGCTACAGATTTTCTTTTGTTCTTAGAAGTTTGAGGGCGGCTTATGGGCTTGCGGGCTTTTTGAAATCTATGCTTTCGTTTGGTATAAAAGTTTTTGTTACTTACAAGTTTATATATGCTTCCTCGTCCATCTCCACATGCCATTTAATTGTCTCACTAATTTGAAAGATTTTGACGCATGATTTTGAGATGAATGGAATTTTTTCATCTTTCCCTGTAGAATGTTGTAATGTATAATATATACATTGTATATATTGCACACATGGTCATTGTGAACTCTTTTTTGGTCAAAATGGTAATAGTTGTTAATTGTATGCGTGTGCGGAACTTGTTTTCAATTTTTTTTAGTCGATGGACGAGTAAGGAAGGATTATGGCACATTTATGACAGTCGTGGTCATTTGGTAACGAAGATGAGGGATATTGAAGTGGGTAATTGAGAAAAAAAAGAAAGTTCAAAATGACAGTGTGGGCGTTTGAAAAGGGAGGTTTTTCTTTTTTTTCAAATTTTTGTGGTGAAATGTTACCTACTAATTATACGCCTAACTTTGGGTTGTAGAGATTGACAGGGTATAGTGTTAGAGAAGGGCGGACGGTTAAAAGTTATGGAAAACGAAGCCTTTTGCTTTGATTAGGAAGACGTGACATATGGAGACTTTTTAAGTTGAACAGTTTAAAACTTTGTTTTGTGTTGGTTTTTGAAAATTTTCTTTTAGTTTTGTGACGAGCCTTTTTCCATATTTGTTCGGGGTAGTTTTAAATATGTCTTTTCTTGGGGTGAGAGTTATGTTGGTTGTCTCATATAGTCCGCCTCTGCTTCTTGGATCTTTGTTGGACTGAATGCAAAATAGATGAGAAACTCAACTTGGAATTTTAGACGAGGCAGAAGAAGGCGGAGAAAGTCTTTTTACTTTGAGTCTTCCGTTTTCCAAAAGTCCTTAAAAAGTATGAAAGTCTTGAAAGTTAAATTGGAAGTGAAGGGACTACTGACGAAATGCGTACCGCTAGAAAGTTAGCATGCTGGAGGCAAAAATAGTAGAAGGAAATACAAACGGGTAACGGAGTGTAGCGAAAGCGGAAAAGAAAAGAAAACAATGCATCTTTGATGTTTTTTATAGTTAGACAAACAGACGACAAGGTAAGGTGTTTTATCTTGCCGTTTGGGCAAAAACGTAAGATCAAGTTGATAGAATTAAGGGCCTCTGTAGGTTTTTTGCTGAAAACTGCGATTTTCTTTCATATTTCATTAAATCATACAATTCATATTTTTTTTTCACAAAATATTTGGAAGAGAAATTATATTTTTTAGATTTGGTGTGTTTTTTTTTCTTGTATTACACTTAAAATTCATATTTCGCAAATTTTGAAAGAAAAAAAATTGATGGGAATGGGAGTAACTGTTCAAAGTATTCAAAAATTGTATCGGTTGAATTCGTTGTGGACAGACAGACACTGGTACAAGGTTACTAACAAGTAGCTATTTTTCATAAAAAGATATATCTTAAAGTTGCTCCCGAAGAAGTAGAAAGTTGATTTCATTTTACAACTCTCCAAAAAGACGAAAACGGGGTAGTTTGGTTAAACCCCTTGAGATTGGTGAATATGAAGGTGGTGAATAATTTGACACTAATTTTACGTAATAAAACGGAAGATGGAAGGAGTCATAGAAGTTAGGACACAGCACAGGTGTGTTGCGCAAAGGAGGTGAATCAGACTGTGAGAAGATGAGGTGACTTGTTCCTTTGACCCTGAGAACCTTAACTTATTCAAAGAGGCAAAAGTGCATTGGGTAAAATTCAACTTCCTCTTGATTCTCATTAAGAAGTTGTGGAGGATGAGACAACAATTGTATTTTATTTTTTTATGTATTCTTTAAAAGTTAGTCACCTTTGGAGTAACTGCAATGTCAATTCAGATAGGACAGAACAATGAAACACACTTTGCTTTTAGTTTTTATAGTTGGTAAAGTCGTTGGTCTACACGGAGATACTATGCTAATGTTACTAGGACGCTATAGGACAGTTGTAAGGTTGACTGGAGTAGAATAGTGTAATAGTTTCTTATATACGGTTAGTATTGTCAGATTGTGAGTCATTATAAGTTTGGAATGAAAAATATTATTTCAAGTTTTTTACTCTCCTGTATTCAATTTAATAGGAACAGGTCTTAATGTCGTTAGGAGAGACAGCATAGAGGAAAAGGCGTCTTGTAATTTTTCCCACCAATCTACCCAAGCGTGTCAGAAGTAGCGGGGTGGGAAGAGGGTTTATTGTCTTCTTGTTTTTTTTTAAGTTTTATTATTCATTCTCTGCAAGGTTTCCTCTCTTTCTGGCTGATGCGTTTTGTGTTGCGAAATACTAAACTGCGAAACGGTGCGAAAAGTACAATTTTAATGTGGGTGATTTTTGAGATTTGATTTGATTTTGTGTGCGGTTATGAAAGGGGTTCCGTCCATCCTTCTCCGTGATACTAATTTATTGTCATTAAATTTATATTTCTTTTGTGTAATGGATTTTTTTTTTGGCAAGAGGGGTAATTGAGGAATTGACTTTTTGAAAAGATGGCGAAATGTGAAACGAGTTTTTTTTTTTTGCAAAACAGAAGGAGAAAGGCAGATTTGTGAATCCAAGCAAAAAGAGCATTGCATGTGCGATTCGTATCGTAGAACCCTGTCCTTATGCTCTGTATCGTGTACGAGTACTTGTACTTCGATTCGGAAAAATCGGATTCTATTCTTTTGACTGGAGCCAATTCCATTGAGGCAGAATAAACAATATTTATATCCCTGAGAGACTGGAAGTTTATTTTTTTTAGAATAATATTGATTTTGAAAGGAAGTGGGCGTAAAGGAAAAGAAAAAGTGGATCTTAAAATTTTCATTTTCTGTCTTGTTTTGATTTCCTGTTTGAGAATTGAATACTGAAGAATGGAGAAGGTTTTTTCTCGTTGTAGTGAAAATTCCGTATATTCTTTAGGTATTTTTTTTTCGTAAGTGATGCTGCTGTGCCAGTGTGTGTTCCTTTTATAAGTTACGAACTTTTCTTGATCTTTCTTGATGTAATTTGATTTAAGAAGGAGGAAAAAGTTGTAAGATTTTGAGCGCCTCGAGCAATAAATTCGCATCTCCTCCTCTGACTCTGTAATTGATTCTGAAAGAAATTTAATTTCTTAACTCATTTTTTTTTTTGACTTTCTCAAGAGAATTGAGTAANTTCTTGATCTTTCTTGATGTAATTTGATTTAAGAAGGAGGAAAAAGTTGTAAGATTTTGAGCGCCTCGAGCAATAAATTCGCATCTCCTCCTCTGACTCTGTAATTGATTCTGAAAGAAATTTAATTTCTTAACTCATTTTTTTTTTTGACTTTCTCAAGAGAATTGAGTAATTTTTGGGATAGGAAAAAATCATTGGGTGAAAAATTGTTTAATTTTTTTGGTATAAAAAAAAATGAAAAAATATCAGTCTTTTTTTCTTAGGGCATATGTTCGTATTTTTCTATTGTTTTTTGGTTGCATGAGTATATGGAATAAATTATGGAAAAAACGTTAAAAGTATTGTTCTTTTTTTTCTATTGAAAAGACAAAGAAAATGTTACTTGTCGATTTTTTTCTTCATCGTGGAGGTTTTTAAGACAGAGTCCAGTTGGCTGGTAGGGAAAACCACCCGGATATTTGAATCGTGGAGAGCTACGAAGAGTAGCATGCAAATTCAAGTAGACAGATGGTGGTCGGTGGTTGCTTAGATACAAAAATAGGAGAAGGGGGAATATTTTGAAGAGAATCTTAAACGATACGTCTGTCTACTCCTTAATGCGAATGTAGATCATATTTCAGAAGAACTAGACTTTTTTTTTAAAAAAAAAACGGTAGAG
>JABASK010001176.1:0-10380 GCA_019776465.1 Rambutanura hunanensis
AGATTCAGGAAAAACTCCCAAACACTGGGCTTTCACCTTATCTCGTGGCTCCAGTCACCGCAGACTCAAAACGTTCCGATGACACTTCCCTTACACAACTCACACGTTGGCCTCAATGTTTCCACGTAGTAAACTTTCAAGATTCTACTGAAGCCACAGGTTATCCTCCCTTAAATACTTCCTTGCTTTCTCGAATTTCACAAAATTCCAAATCTCTACAAAACTTGAGTAACCAAGTCAAAATTCAGTCAGCAAGCGAACGACACGTTCTAAGTCGTCAAGACTTTGATTCAAACCGTGTAGTAATGAAAGGTTTCGTATTACTTTCCCTAATGAGAATTTTGTTTCAGACAACTTTGGTTGACATGTGCTGCCATCAAATCCTTCCTCCTCACTGATTCGTAGTAGTTCCGTGATAAAGCTTCCTTGTTCCAAATTCTCATAATTTTACGGTTTGGTGTAAGTCCAAAGTTTTAAATTTCAACAGATCTGAATTTGTGGAGATTAGCCTGCGGCTTACTTTCCTTTTAGCAAATGAGTCTCGTCTTTCAACCTCACGCACTCCAGCTGCCACCAGCGTCTTTTTCCTTCTGGGAATTCTTTCTAACAAACTCGAATTCAGGTCCTGGATGTGGTGGTGGATTCTAGTTGTTTTGAGATAAGTCACTGAATACCAACGAGAGATCAGTTTTAAACGACTTCTTCTTTGAAGAGCGGTGAATTTCGGAGAGGCAGCGTGGTTGATGAGTCCGAGTCAAAATCGAAAGTGAAGGAGGCTCTTACAAATTCCTCTAACGTTTCGTCTTTTCGGTAGAAACGAGGAGAGGGAGACTCTGACAAACCGACGCCCCTTGCCGTACCTTACAGCAACTTATTCCTTAAAAAACGCTGAGGAGAAAGGAAGTGAAGTATTTTCTCTAATACTTCTTCAACCTCCCAGATCCCAAATGAGGACGGTCGAATAAACAAGACTTCTTTCTCTTCAAATCCAAGAGAAAAAAAAAAGACGAAATGAAAAAAGACAAGAACAAGAGGAGGAGATATGCAACAGACAGGATTTGAAAAAAAGAGAAAGAGCCCCGTGTGCTCCTTCATTAAATTATACACCTGCGAAATTCTTTTTTTTTCAACCCGTCTTGCCTCCTCATCGCTCATCCCAACGAAATCCCATTTCCAGTCACATACGTCACGACACCATTTGCCATTCTAGAATTTGTAGATATAATCGCGTTTAAACTTTCACCGAGAAATATTTTCGTATAAACCAAACTAACCGTATGAAATAGAACGGTAGGGCGAGTGTCTCCTAAAATTTCAGAAATCTGTACTACACTAATTTTACTTCGTCTTAATTTTTAATTAAAAAACACGTTCTTGCAAAAACTCTTAATACTCTTAATATAAATCTTTACAAAAATAGTTAATTCAATTACTCCGGCCTTTACGAGTCAAATTACAAAAAAAAATGGTTGTATGTAAGGGAACCCGAATCAAACGAAACCGTCTAATCTGCAACCTGTAGACAAAACTGAAACCCGAAGTTACCGCTAGTTAATCAAAAAAAATTTTTCATGACTGCAAATAAAAGTAACTTTCTCTTTCCTTAATTTCCTACCAACTGAAACAAAACGAACTAAAACATACTAATCTTTGAGGTGAAGAATTTGACGTATTACTTACTAGCAAAACCTTCAGTTGAAATCAAATTGAATTACCTATTACTCTTAACGTGTCACCTCATTCCTTTAAGATTCATGACGTTTTTAAAGTTCTTTGTGTGTACGTCTACAGGCTATAGAGATGTTCAAAACAACTACCTAATTAAAGTAAAATTAACTAAAATTAAATTAACTATAAGATAAAAATTAAATGCTAGACAAATTAGAAACTGTAGTTGAGGGCCACTTACTTTCAATAGTAAGTACTTGATAAAGTGGTGATCAAAAGATGCTCTCTACAATGACGTCTTGCCTCGAACAAAATTCACTTGAGTGAAAGTTTAATTATAAAGTATTTTCTGGTCTCTTAAAGCTCAACCGAGACAAAGCTTTCCAACTTTCTAATGAACAAAATACCCTGAGATCGCATGTAACACTTTAACATTTAGCAACTTGGCAAATTGGTGCCACAATTGAATATTGCAAACCGAATTGGACTTATTGTCATTTTATATCGCTAACTAAACTGATACTTTTAATGTTTGATTTAATAATACATAAGTTCTTAAAATCAATGTGGAACGCTTTCTCGTTAAAAAAAGAGAAAAATAAAAATAAAAAGTCAACTTTTGTTTGGTTTACCAGAAACAAAAATATTCTACTTGGCACGCTATTATTATTTATCCTCAAACTTTTTGCTGAGATTTCAATAAAGTTTTTATCAGTAACAAAAGATACCTCTCAAAAACTTTTCTGCGGTACGCATAAATTATTTTTAACCTAATAAAGAGTAAAGAGGAACTCTAATGTGCTTGGTAATGAACATTGAATTATGCTAAAATAAAAAATAAAAAGTCAACACACGTGTGTACCTTATTCATAACAGTTATTTTATTCTCAAATTACAAGATCTGTAAACAACAGTCAATTTGCTGCGAGAGATGATGCGACTGACAGAAATGCAAATTAGGTTGAATCCAAGTTATCGAAAGAAAGTTATATCCTTTTCACAGACATTTCCGCCAATTCGAAGCAACGTTTAGAAACATTGACGTTACAAAAGGCCGCACGCTACACCTTTCCCCGAAAGTGTAACTTTGCGCCGGTGAAAGTGTATTCCGTTGAAGAGGAAGATGGCGTCCGCACCTTTCTCCTTTGGAAAATACAAAGTAAACCTGCCATGCTTTCAGGCACTTCCAGGAACAAAAGCGAAACAATCATTTCAACTTCAACAAAAGTGGTTATGTAGAATATCTTCCCTATATTTCATTACACTTGAGAAAGTATCTATGTTATGGATAAAAGGATCTCACACGCCGATTTTTATTTTTAGTTTACCCAAAAACCTTTCTTTTTTCAAGTTGCGTCCTAGGTTTTCTCAAGTACAAAAAACACTAGGGAAAGCAAGCACTCTTCCGCTCTTCATTTTTTATGAGGAGACAGCAGGAAAGTATCGAAGAGATGTGCTCAAGAGAAAAAAATGCTTAGCAACCATAAAAGTCCTGATAATACATAATTGCACCAAAACTCGAGAACCGTTGGATATCCTCATAGGTCCAATTTCCAGCAATTTGTTATAGAAATGTTGTAAAATCTATTAATATTCTGTCAAGTTCGTTCCTACGGGATGAGATAGAAAAAGTGAAAAGTTGATTTATTGCTCAAAATTACATTTACTACCAGGAAGGCAAATCAGTATTTGCTCCAATTTTTTTAACCCTAATTTTGACAGAAATTCAGAACTCACAAAATTACTCTAATTGAACTGATGATTCCAAAATTTTACTGTAGAATTTGGTGATTTTAAAATTTTGTTTCGTGATTGATTACCAACGAGACATTTTCGAAAACCGGTCATTTTATGAAGGTGAAGCAATAGAAAGTAAAGCAAAATTAGTTCCCATTAAAACTTTCTCGTTCCAAAACCTCATTATACAAAACTGTTATTGACATCTTCCAGGACAGAAATTGAGCACATTCTTTCCCCATGTCCATCTGCTTGTCTCACTCAGGTTTCATTATGGAACCAAAAACAAATCACCTCGCATATGCCGAAAAGAAAATGAAAATCGGCAGATTACTTTTCAAATAGAAAAATCGAATCTATTTCAATTCAAAAAAGAAACAAGGGTTCAAAGTTGAACCAAAGACTGTTCAATTTACCTAGCAACGCTTTTCACTCAATAAATTTTCCTTTTTCACCATTCATTGCATTTGGGAAAAATAACACGAAACTTGAATCCCACGACTTGGACACGAAAGTAGACCTTGGACAATAAATTCAAAGGACAACTCCTCAGTCTTTACCGTCCTTCGCACAAGTTTCTAAAAAGGAATTGCTTCAAAAACCAGTGAAAGCCTTTCTCCTACAAAACTCATCAATAACCCAACTACCATTTACAAGTTTCAACTACATAAGAATACATGGTGGACATGAANGACTTGGACACGAAAGTAGACCTTGGACAATAAATTCAAAGGACAACTCCTCAGTCTTTACCGTCCTTCGCACAAGTTTCTAAAAAGGAATTGCTTCAAAAACCAGTGAAAGCCTTTCTCCTACAAAACTCATCAATAACCCAACTACCATTTACAAGTTTCAACTACATAAGAATACATGGTGGACATGAAGTACCCGACAAATCCGAAACCTTGAGGATATATAACAAATGACTAAATAACACATCATACTTTGTAGTTTGAAGATTTATTATCATACCTAAAATGCAACGCACTAATATTGAATCCTGAAAACCTTGAAATAATCATGCAGAAGTGGAAGATTCACGAGGAGGAGGAAGTACAAATTGCTGGGTAAGAACTCTCAGCAGTTTCATTTTCATTCTTGGGCGTCACATGGAGATCAGTCGTGTAAAATCATCAACCCATTTAAGTCAACAAACCGAGCCGAATTATTTGTTCAAGTTTCGATAAGCCTAACCCCAACTCAACGCTTAATAAATTAGTACTTCAAATTTCAGTAAACCCACATCCTCCTCTTTTAAATGTGGAGCTGATTGTAAAATATTTTATTCATGCATAATGATGTTTACCTTTGTGGAATTGTCATGACTAACCTAATCATTCCAATTTATCTTCTTTTTACCACTACATTTGAACATTGTAACGATCAAGGTTACTAATCTAACTACCTCGATACTGACGAATAGAAAAAGGTGCTCAACTAAAACAACCCTTTTATAACACATTTCAATTTGGCTCTTGTTGCTTCGACTCTTTTGGCTTGGAACCATGTAGACTGAAACAATAATTAATTACTTTTGTCTTTTGTTCCAGAATAATTAATCCCTCTCTAACAATAATTAATTGTACTTGAGATACCTCTTTGAAACAGGGTATAAGGGTTACTACTCCACGTGAATCAGAGGTACATTGTTCGGTCTAACCTCTAAATGTGGTTAAAAGTACGTAGCGTGTAATTACTCCTTTCTCCACCACTGCTTTTCCCACATCTTTCACTTGGATAGTACTGTACCCCAATATAATTTTATTGTATCCCCGGAGACAGACAAAAAGCTTGGCCTACATCCAAGATAAAAGGAAAAATCGCCGGTTCCACTCTACCGGAGTCACGAATCGATCTCATTGTCTCCATATTATTACAATTAAACTCATGTCAACGTATCACAAAAGTTTATTAGAAAAAAAACTTTTACAAAGAAATCCTGGAGCGTATTACTTTGTGCAAAAACTTCAAAGTTTCAAAATCATGGCACTAACCTTTTAAAAAAACAACTTTCAAAAAAGATTTGTAACTTTTAATCAAATTCAAAGTTTAGAGACAAAATGACGAGCGACCATCCGTGAAAGCCCTCGTATTCTATTTCCATTGTCAAATCCGATTAAATCCTAAAAATTGCCACTGTCATATTGATCCAAAAGAAAAGACAGGAGTTAGGAGAGAGAAAAACGTAAAGGGAAATTAAGCTTCCTTTGGGGATTTGCACGTTCTCTTGCAAAACTAAACCTTCTAACAAAAAAAGGAGAAGAAAGTTCGATAATAATAAAGAAAGTCCCCAAGCTCCATACTGTACCTGTGCTCTTCTTCGAAACTCAAGTCAAGACATGAACAAAATACACTTATAAGAAGAAGAAAAAAAACGCCGAAAAGGTGTATACCTGATAAAACCTTGCCTGTTAGCATTATTATTTTTTCGTTTATCGTTTAAAACGCTTGCCTTGAGCATTAGAGTCTAAAATCAGCGCAACTTTTTTTCCCTCTAGTTTTCAATTTTATTTGTGCGATGCGTTTGAGAAAAAAAGTAAACTTTAGGCAAATCATGCCAGCGTTTTCATAAACTTTTAAACTTTGCAAAGCATATTCCCTGGAGTTAGGAATTCGAATCTTTATAAAACTTTATTTTTCCAAGCCCGTCAACTCCTGTCCATGTCACAACGTCATTCAAAAGTTGAAAGAAAGTTGGAAATTGTGAAAGATGTGAAAGCACCAGGGAAATAACTAGGGAAATTGCAGGATTCATTTTGCTTCTTCCTGTGTACAAATCACGAAATAAGAGGATATTTTAACCCAAATTGAAATAAGAGTCAGCATTAAAATCCCTATTTTCTACAACTACTTTCTTTCTAAATTAACTGTCGAGCAAGTTCTTAAGGTATAGCATCAAATTAGCATAAAATGAGAACTAGTTTGTAGGCGGCTCATTACAAGAGAGCTTTCCTTTCCGTTTTGTCTGCTTTTAGAGCTACTTTTCTTCAGAGAAGTATAAAAGCGAACCAAAGTAATATTTATTTCAATCTACTTTTTCTCATAGAAAATGTATTCCTTCTCAGTCAGAATAACGTTAAATCTAAATTATTTCCTTTCTCTAGAATTCTAAGGTACTACTTGAATCGATTTTCGTATTATGTAAAACTTTCTCCAAGAAAAAAGCCACGGAGTCACATACGTTTGAATACGACTTTAGTGAAACTAGCCTGGAACCTGACAAATAGAGATGTCCTGAAACTAAAAACATGCCAAAAATGTCCCAACATTGGATCATGATAGCTCCAATTGGATACTTAAGATTTGGTAGTTTAACCTTCAAAATTCAACGACTCTTTGCTAACTTGACCAAAGTGCTGAGGTAGTGATACTGATAGTTAAGGTTGTCTTAAGGGGTAACCTTTCCATGCCCACCCGCCCAATCCAGGAGCAGTGTAATGTTGTTTTTTCAAACCTGTCTACTGCCCACAATGTTGCAAAAATAATAATAACACAGTTCTACGAGGTGCCTTAGGCCAGCTTCAGCAGACAGAATTGTTAGAAACTATTCTGTATATAAACTAGTCTGTTAGAAATGATGATTTTTTAACTTCGTGGAAAAAACGTTACCAAACAAATTCCCAAATTCCCAAATAACCATTCTGAAATTTATACTTCTTTCGAACAGTAATACTTTTTCAAAAATTTGAAATTACACTTTGGTTAGATATGATTATGAATTCATATTAGAAAAGTAATTAAACAGAAGTTTTTTTTGAGAAAATTGGATACTATAGGTGACAGAAGAGCAAATTATACAAATCCTTAACTACATTACATACATGTAATATATGTAATACATTAGTACTTCTGGGTTAAGAGCAGGCACCCCTTAAAATAGCTACCCGCACAATCCTCTTAAATTAAATGCTTAAAAATTCTATACCCTACTGAACTGTGTACCCTCCCGCCCACTAGATACATGGCACTCCGTCCCAAGATGGGCTCAATTCCATACCATAATCCATCAAAGGAAATGACCATGAAGCGGCTTATTATGTAGAAATATTAAGTGAAGTTTTTCTTACCTTGACACGACAGCTTCTTATTCCATCTGTTTCTGATGTTGCCAATCCAAGGAGCGTGTGACTGATTTAACTTTCACCATGATTAACTGTCTATGGATCGCTAACTTAAATATAGTTAAGGAAGAATTAGTCCAAAAGCGTTTGTCAACTTCTCTCTGATAGCTGTAGTGATTGGCATAACCGCAAGTCAAAAAATTGCAAAATTATTTTTTAGGGGAATAACTTATTAAAATTTTAATTAACAGTTAAAATCTTATCGTGCTAAAATTGGAGTAATAAGAGAATAATTCTAAACCCCCGTTATTACAACGTTGATTCTTTGTAAAATTTTTTCCACTAAAATATTATGTGGTCGAAACGTGGAATATGTTTGTTTTGGTGAAAGTCACGCCGAATTCCAATTTCAGATATTATGTTCTGCAATCTGATCATCACATTTCCGTAGACTGTCAATTATAAGGGCGAGTCCGTTCACTTTTGAATTGATTATTGCAAATTGCTTGCAACGTACTGCAAATAACGTTCCCCGCATAGCACAAGAATAATAATTATTATTATTATTATTGCTATTTTGACCTGCTCACTAGTCACTACTCTAAAGCCGTCGATTAGCGTTAATTGTCGCCTTATTAGTTTCGTCAACCATTTCCAAAATACATCAAAGCTATTACATTTACACAATACGACACGTAATGCATTGTAGTAAATCAGCTTCCACTGATCAATATCGTTATAGCCTCTGTCGCACTCGCCCGGTTTCAACTTTAAGCGCTTACTATGGAACCGTTTTCATCGTAACGTCTAACGATAATCAAGTAAGATAACCGACGGAGTCTACAAAGAATAATTGTCAAAACATTGAAAGTGCACTGCACTGAATAAAATAACTTCCCTTTGTCTGAAAAACACTCAACGTCAATCACATCTTCAGTAGAGCTGCCGGATGTGTAAGTTGTGACAGATTATTGTCTTGATAACCAAGAACTAAGCTCAATGAATTATTCAAATCAGAAAGAATACAAAGAACAGTTCACCTTACCTGATCTCAACTTGATTGTTTAGGTTTTTCTGGTCAATGTTTATACCTGTCAACCACCGGTTAATGTTGACGAGTAGTAGTGTCTTCTTCCTGGAATCCGCAATTGTCAGTGAACTCGTCAGGTAGTAAAATTTTAATGAAGACAATCAATTGTACCAAACGAAGAAAACGATTTTGACCAAATGATAATGGCCGGTAATGAATAAAATTCAAATGTTACTACTCCACAATCACAAGATTACATTAAATTTCTCACGCTTCAGAGGTTGGTCCCAATTAGTTAGTGAGACCAGTTCGATTCAGCGGTCAATGACCTGATGACTCTAGCCGCAACTAACTGAAGAACAATGAATTTGCTCAAAATAACTCGGGGTCGGGATGTTTTGATGTTTATGAAGGAAGATTGACAACAGATGAAGTCTGATGATTTTGTATTTCAAATGATACGAAATTACCGGAATTTCTCTCGCATCTCTCCCCGCTCTAGGACTCAAGGTGAACGTTTGAATTTTCTTGTGGCAATAAAGTTTCACTTCTGGAAACACTAACTTTCTCTTTCTAGAAAATCCGTAGAAAGTGATTTGTGTAGCTTTTAGCACAGAATCAGTTGTGCGAAATGGGAAAAACGAGGGAAAACGTGCAAAAAACAAACACTACGGAACATATAAACTCTACCTTAGTGCAATTTTGACTGTTTTCACAAGCGCCAGGCGCCACGTAAATGGTTTAACTGGAGGAAAAGAAGATGAGCAGGACAAAAAACGACTAGACTTGATCTCAACCCCACAGGAAAATTGCAACAACTTTTGCCCTCTTCCAGGACGGGCTTATAAGGCTAACCTAACCACACTAACTAAACCCAAGCAAAAAAAGTCGCAGTCGCATTTGACAAATAGAATCTCCTATGTCCTAACTTTGCTAACCGCTAATCCTGGTTCCAAAAAAATATGTCGTGATGTTTAATTCCAAGGCAAAGAAAAACAGGTCAAACATATGGAGTAGGGCTAGGGCAGTCTTCGTCTAATACCAATTTTCTAGACAAAGAAAAGAAAAGGTCTTAAAAGAAAAATGTACGCCACTCAAAGTTTAATCACGCTACAAAGGAAGCTCAGCTTATTATTATTATGACGACACGCGAACGTATTATCAAGTGAAAGCTTTGTCCCTAGAGAACACAAAGTGACAATAAGCACTGATAAAAGAAACTTAGCTACTTTGAACTTTTTTTTGCAAATATGATGGAGCATAACCCCTGCAAAAATTACGCACATTATCAGAGTCATTTGGGTCAAGTATGAACCAATTGTGAATTAATTACTCACACTGCAGCTGTGGCTTTTATTGTTATGGATCGAATTTTTAAGTCAAAATATGGTTCACTAGAAAACCTTGTTCAATTTCGTTTTAATAGTAAAGCAAACAAAATTCTATTAGTAAGTAGGGCATACGTTTTTATCAAATTAAGAATTCGAATCCAAATCTCAATGCAACTTTTTTTCCCCACAATGTTAGGAAATGATTAAAATGAACGCATGGATAGGTAATGTGATTACTATCCAGTGAAAGCCCGAGGAAGCGAAAGAAAGCTTGAATTGGATATAATTTGAAATTAATAAATTATTGAACTTTTACTGCTTGCTCTTAAGCATTACTAGGCTAAGGAAGGCGTCTTTCACTTCAGGCGTAACCTTAAGTACGCATCTAAAATTAATGTAACTATACACGTGCTAAATTTGGAATACTGGAAGATTATACTCGTTCCCAAGGTAACTAAACAAAAAAAAACGTCCGCTTATACAGGTAGTCCCACCTCGATTTTTTAAGCAGTTTTTCGCGGGGGATTTTAGAGGGAACATTTCTCCCTAGAAA
>JABASK010001177.1:0-10375 GCA_019776465.1 Rambutanura hunanensis
CTGCCCTACTTCAATTTTCTTGTCTTCTATAAATGAGGATGTTTTGTGTAGGCCTTCGGGTACTATTAAGCAGGATATTAGAAGTATTTTAGTAAGCATCGAAATTATGTCGCCGTTGTACTTTTCGCCGTCAATTTTAATGTTAAATAAAAATTACAGTTAAAATGGTGATACCAACCGGCTGCTCCAAAAGTGACTTGATTTGTTTTCAATCTCTTATTAAGTAGTGGACTCTTCCACTACTTTATGTTTTACCCCGTCTGTCTGTAGTTCTCCCTTACCATTACAAAAAAGTTCTTCAGAATCTCAGCATCTACTGCACCGATTTTAATTCTGTTTTCAGATAAATGTTCATCAAGTGACCCTGATTTGAATGCCGTAAAAATTATAATTAAAACAATGCGAATAAATAATTGTTTTCATAAATTTACGTGAATGACTTTTTATTGCGAAATAGTCTACACACATGCAGTGAGGGGGGGCGGTAAATTTAAATCGGCTGACCGCCTGTACGGAAAGCAGTTTACGTAAATTGTTGCATCAGTCAAAAGTCAACGAAGATCACGTTTACTACTTGCTCCGGCCAGTTGCAATTCCAATAGAAACCATTTAATTCCTTAACCATTCTTCCAACTACACAAATCACATACAGGTGGTTAGTCTTATCAATTGTCCTCGCCAAAAACCCTCCGACTTGGTGAGTGGAATAAAGGCTACTAAATAAATACATTATTAATTTACGTAAATTCACCGCCAGTTTCACCTTTCGACAGCTGATCCATGTGCAGTATAACGATTCGCGTGAATTCTACGTTCTGTGTTGCTTTTCAGTGAACAATCTAACGAGCATTGGATAAATTTTAACAACCCAGGTAAAATATTTATCACGTGCACGTGCAGGTATCAAGCGAGAGTACGTATTAGTTAAGCAATTAAGATTCGTCGATTCGCATTGGTCCATTTTTAATTGAAGCCTAATAGACAATTAAGCTGAACCACCAAGTAAGCAACCTATTCCTGTAAATTTAAATCTTGTCATTGCTAAAGCTGCTTCGGGCTAGTCACAGATCTGAATCAACAGATTAATGGAGAGCTGTACGAGTTTAATTTACGTAAATTCATACTTTTGGTATAGGTTATGGTTAGTTAGGCTGTGCGGCTGATGTTAACACGTGTGCATCGGCGTTATTTAAGTATAGAAACCGTTGAAGCGGAGGCGAAGTTCAGTAAAAAAAGGAAACCAGCTGCTCAATAATCGGTTGCTTTTGATTCACGTAGATGCTGTTAGTAATACGAAACTTACAAATAACTACTTTATTAGGACAAGTAGTGTTAATTAACTTCGGTAATATTAATTGAGACCATTTTTACATTGAAGTGAATAAATTAATATAACGATCATCAGTACGGAACAGTTTAGTTTTTTATTGTTAAATAAATCTCTTTCATTTTTACATAACTCTGAAAAACATTTACGTAAATTTTGTTTATATGCTTTCAACGCGAGATTAACTGTATATTGTATATGGTTGTTGACTATAACTTATACTAGCACCACTTTGCAGTCGCTTAACTTGCGCTGAGTGGATAACCATTTATTTTCGTTTCCTATCTTTTAGCTCATCATGCCTAAACGGACAAGTGTTGCGCAAAAAATGAAAAAGGAAGCAGACAAAGCGAAAGCAAAACGAATAGCTCGTGATGATGAACTATATCGTCAGGTAGACCGAGAAGCTAATTCTGAAGTTGCGGCTAATAACGATAAAGAAGAAGCTGACCGGCGGCGTAAAGCAATTGCACAGAAGACTCGTCGTCAAGATCCTGTGATCCGAACACCGGAGAAGATCAGAGACGCGGAAGCACATTTTAGCCATCGACAAAACATTGTTTTTAAAACGGCGGAAACGGAAAGAAACGCATTAGCACATAGCAAAAAGAGACTAACAATTACTGGGAGTTTCGAAAATCTGTTAGATACTTATCTCAAACGAATCAGGCAAGCTCCAAGGTTCATATGTTCCTGCTGTGGAGGACTTTGGTATGAAGAGTCGACAACACGAACTTCAATACTAGCCTTGGAACAGTTAGGCGTCTCTTCCGATTTTATTGAAGCTATTCTCAATGTACAACAGGAAGACCATAGATTATGTGGCACTTGTAAAAGTTCGATTAAGAACAAAAGAATACCAAAACTGGCACTTTCAAATGGCTTCGACTTTCCAACTGTTCCTGATGCACTTACAGTTAAGTAAATTTAACTGAAAAATAATTTACGTAAAGAAATTTTAAAAGCAATAGTACATTTAAAATTTTTGCCACGTTAAAGTTCAAAATAAATATTTTATGTAAATTGTATTTCTCAGGACTTATCATCATTGGAGGAGCGATTGGTGGCAGCAAGAATTCCGTTTATGCAAATACGAGCTGTTGGTTCGGAACGTCAGTCTATTCTCAAAGGAAATGTGGTTAACGTTGAGAATGATTTAGACGTTTGTGCCCAAGTTCTTCCACGAAGTTTTGATCAAACGTCAACTGTGCAAGTTCAATTAATGAGACGAATGCGATACCGCGTTCCTTATATTTATGAAACGATTAGACCTAAAAAAGTTTATGACGCTGCCCATTGCCTTCTTCAATCAGAGCTATATCAGGAAGAAGGAATAACTTTATCGGACGATTGGAGCCGTTGTCGTGAGGGTAAATTAAAATTAAAATTTACGTAAATATTAGTTGTACAGTTAACTTTAGTCTAATCGAAATTGTATTTCTCAGAGGAAACATTACGTTTCATCTGTGACGGTGAGACAGAAACAGAAAATGAGTTGGACGAAGCGATATAGCCAAGTCTGAGCTGCGACGGTATGATCGGCGTGCATGTCGGCCAGCAAAATTACTATACTCTTTCAAACGTTCATTCAACGAAAAAGTTAATCAAGCCATGCAGGTCTGTATGCGAAAGAAAGTTGGAAAGGTAACTGCTGCAGCGCTTCGCAGTCCTGACTTTATTACCAATTTACTTCGAAAAGATGAAGGATATGCAATTTTCAAGAAACTTCGTTCCTCTCCTTCATATTGGAAAGAAAAAACCAAAACAGTTCTTGCAATGATACGGACGCTCGGACGATTTACATTTTTTATAACTTTATCAGCTGCCGAAACAAAATGGCCTGAGCTTTTGGTAACAAATTTTAAGAGTCCATAATTACGTAGTCTTATAACTGAAATTCACGTAAATTTTATGTTTATAAAACAATTTCAACAGGTTACGCTTATGGCTATTTTGAAAAACAAGAACATTACTGAAGAAGAAGCGTTACAACTTACATTTCAAGAAATCGGAGAATTAATTCGAAGCGATCCAGTTACTTGTATGAGACATTTTGACCATCGTTTCAAAATGCTGATGAATCTTATATTGAAACAACACAATGGAATTTTTCACCCTTATAAACTAAAAGACTATTTCAGTCGATTAGAGTTTCAAATGAGAGGCTCGCCGCATTCTCACGGTTTGTATTGGATCGAAGGAGCACCCAATTTTATTCAAGATGATGAAGTTTCGGAAAAGAAATGTGTTGACTTTATCGATGAATTTATCACTTGTGAGCGAAGTGAGGAAGGAGAAATGCAGAAATTGATTGGATATCAATTACATAAGCATTCTCATACTTGTAAAAAAATGCGAAAACAAGGAGAGACTTGCCGATTTGGATTTCCAAAACCTCCTATGCATAAGACGTTAATTATTCAACCGTTGCCAAAAGATTTTGATTCTGCATTAAGGTAGCAAATTAAAAACATTTACGTAAATTGTGCACTATTGTAATTATAAAAATATTTTAATAGGAAAAGTTCGCGTGAACTGTATGTTGCAATACGAACTAAACTTAACGAACTGGGAAGAGGACATAAAGAAGAAATTGTGTATGATGAATTTCTCAATTCTATTTCTACTACTCATAACGAGTATATTCTTGCCGTAAGAAGTTCCATCAATCGTCCTACCGTGTTTCTTAAACGTAACGCAAACGCTGCGTTTATAAACGGATACAACAAAAAACTGTTACTCGCATGGGGTGCCAATATTGACATTCAATATGTGCTGGATACTTATTCCTGCGCTAAGTATTGTGTTGGTTATATTCTTAAATCGGACGGCGGAGTTTCGAAATTACTTCAGGCAGCAACTCGCGAAGCTCAACGAGGAAATATTACAATCCAAACTAAGCTGAAAAAATTTGCAAATATTCTTATCAATGGATCAGAAATTTCCGCCCAAGAAGCAGCAGCATTTTTATTAGGAATTCACAACACAATGTCGAGTCGCCAAGATGTTTTCATCAATACGGCCCCTCCGGATGAGAGGATAGGAATACTGAAGTCTTTCAAAGAAATTAGGGACTTAAAAGATGACTGTGAGGACGTATGTGCTAAAGGCCTTATAGAGCATTATATTCAACGACCCACAACGATTGAACATATTTGCTTGGCGGAATTTGCATCGTTGTATGATTTCTCAAAAAGGCCACCGAAACGAGTACTTAGTTCAGCAGTACAAGGTAATTTGTAATAACACATAATTTGGAATAAGGTTTTCGAGTGTTTTTAAAATTTGAAATTTTGACATAGATATCGAATCTTTATCCTGGCAGACGTCATATAATATGAATTCATCTGAAGTGACTCACGGTATGTAACATGTTTAAAATTAGAATATACGTAAATTATATCAATTTGAAAATTATAGTGGAATCACTTGGTGAAGAATATGAAAGGAATCTAAATTCACGTGAACTTGATTCTAATACGACTGATGTCGTTGACGACGGTATGTTAAAATTCAAACACAACACAATGCAAAATTTACGTAAAGGATAAAAAAATTTGCAGGAAATTCTTCTGATGCTACAGAAAATGAAACAGAAACCAGCAAATGTGTTGTCAGTATGAACCTACTTGACGGCAGTGGAATAATAAAAAAAAGAAAACAACCAAAAATTATTCGTTTTCGACACTACGGAAAAAAAGAAGATCCAGCAAATTATTGGCGTGAAAAATTAATGTTGTTTTCTCCATGGCGAAATGAACATACACAACTTCTTTCTGTTGACACTCAACTGATAGCCCAGACAAACGAGGCTATAATTACTCAGAATTCAACACCATTTTACGCAGATCAAAAAATTGATGACACAAAACTACTGCAAACGATGACTGAGTTAGAACAAGAAGACGTGGAACATACCATCATCCAAAATGACTATGAACTTAACGAATTTGATGAAAACTTAGAGGAAAATATTTGTGTTGTACAAAAAACGAATAATCGAAATTTTGAAAAGTTTCTGCCTCCTGGACTTGCTAGTAATGACGACTACATTACCATGATGAGAACTTTAAACGAAAAACAGCGTCGAATAGTTTTGGAAATTCTTCATCGCACAAAAATATCTGCTGTACCATCATACACTTTTCTAAGCGGAGGTGCTGGAGTTGGAAAAAGTCATGTCATCACGGCGATTGTACAGAGTTGTTTAAGATTTAGTGATCACAATGTCGAGAATCCGGAACAAGTTTGCGTTCTAGTCTCCGCACCAACTGGATGTGCTGCCTTCAACGTCTTTGGAATGACGCTGCACTGTACGTTTAAATTACCTCCAACACAACACCATGGAAGAGCTGCCCCGTTGGATGATAGTACTTTAAATACGTTGCGTGTAAAATTGGAACGCGTAACTCTTTTTATCATCGATGAGATTTCAATGGTTAGCGTTGTCCATTTGTACGACATCGACCAACGATTACGACAAATTTTTGCCACTGAAAATGATTTTGGTAAGCCTGATGACTTTTAATTTAGAATTTACGTGAAATATATAAATTACGTTGGCATTTTTCAGGCGGTCGGTCTATACTTGTTGTGGGGCACCTTAGACAATTACCACCAGTTGCGGCTCCGTGGGTTTTTAAAGTTCCAAAACACATCCCACTTGGTGAGTGTATTGGCAACCATTTATGGGAAAAGTTCGAGTTGTTTGAGTTAACAGAAATTATGCGACAACGGGGCGAACATGCATTTTGCAAGGCTTTAAATAACATGTCCGAAGGATGTATGGATGCCGATGATGTCACTCTAATTCAATCAAGAAAAATTACAACGTTAAATCAACCTCCAAAACATGCTATTCACTTATTTGCAACTAATGCCGAATGCAGTGATCATAACGGAAAAGTACATGATCAATTGCAAGAGGAAATGGGAGCTGAAGGAGCTACTTCAATAGCTTTTGATCAAATTCAAGGTAATCAATTTAAACTAATTTACGTAAATTTAAA
Organism: Rambutanura hunanensis; assembly: GCA_019776465.1. Lineage (NCBI taxonomy): Eukaryota > Metazoa > Arthropoda > Collembola > Poduromorpha > Neanuridae > Rambutanura > Rambutanura hunanensis. The sequence goes on from JABASK010001177.1 coordinate 6,337, forward strand.
TGTATTAATTGTATTAAGCTGTTGGGGCATTTATAATTTTATGAATTTACGTGAATTTATACACTTATGGAATTGATAATTGGTAGTGCACCTGATTCTCAAAAAGAACACTTACTGTTACAAGGACAAAGCTTCAAGGCATCAGAGTCGGATGGGCTTCCATACAAAACTCATTTACAAGTTGGAGGAGAATACTTTGTCTCAACCAACATAGATATATCAGATGGTCTTTTTAACGGTGCAACTGGATCGCTAAAAATGATTGAATACGGAAAAACAACAAAAAATGAAAGAATACCCACAACCGCGTGGATGGACTATTCGACAACCATTAATTGGATCAAAATGTCGTTCTTCTACGGCTGAAAAACAACGAAGAAAAAAAATTCCATTGAACTATGTGCAGATCGGTCGACTTCGGAAGAAACTTACGAAAAGCTTTACGTTAAAGGGATTAGAGTACATTCGAACCCAGATTCCTCTAGTTGCTGCGGATGGAATGACTATAAACAAAGCTCAAGGATCATCAAAGCCTTGCGTCGTCGTTTGCGTTAACCAAAATCAACGTAAAAGAAAATTGTCCAGAGAACTACTCTATGTGGCGTGCAGTCGTTCCACCTCTCTTTCTGGTCCATTCGTGGACGGGGATTTTGAACCACCAGCTGCTCCTGTTTTTAATGATCCAGTGACTTTGGAAATGACTCGACTACGTAATAATCCAGTACAGTTCAGTTTGCGTTTTTTACAAGATTTTGGAGATGATTTTGTAAAAATTTATTTTCATAACGTGTAATCTTTTCTCCCACATTTCCAAGACGTTTTTGCCGACAAATGCGCAATGTCGGCTGATTTTCTTACATTTGTTGAACCTCGTCTATTGCTGGCTGACAACTTTGACATTTCCACTCATACTGTAGCTTTTAGAACTAATTGTAGAACCAACAGAAATTCTGAAGGGGTCCTTTGTTTAAAAAAAGTAACCTCATCGCTTCATAACACTACCAATATAGAGTGGAGCCAATTCACTTCTAAATCACATTGTGTCATCGTAAGTTTTAAAGTAATTCACGTAAACGTTGTCTTAGTTTACAAGCATCCGTCATTCTCAAAAAAACTGTTTTTACAAAAGTTACGTGAATTGCTTGAAAGCTTAAATGGTGATGTAGTAGTGCTTGGAGACTTAAATATTGACTTACAGAAAAGTGAAGGACGACAAGTGGTAAAGGTTTTCCATGATCATCATTTGGAATCAAAACTGAATTTACGAGAAGCCTCTACTAACAGCGGAACTCATATCGACTGTTGCTTCTCAAATGTTTCTGATATTCAGGCTTGGTTTTACGAATCGTATTTTAGCTACCATAAACCAATTTGTCTTGTTTGGAAAATACTTGGTTAATAACGTTCTGATTTAGACAGTGTGTGAAATTAAGAATTTACGTGAACTAATTCCTATTCGACTTCTAAACTGACTATTCAATTTCCTAGATACATTCTAACCGCACTAGCTTTGTAATATTGTTAACAAATGTAATATAATTAGTTTGCTCTTAGAATTTCTTATGAGAAGTTAAGGAAAGTTACGTAAATTTCATGAAAACAGTTTTGGCTTCGCAGAGAAAATAAAATTATAAGCAATAATAGCTTTCACGCAGGTTTCTAATGCTTAATCAAATTGTAAAACCGGTTCTTGTTTCACGCCCTTGTTATTAGGAATTGTTTAGGTCTGGACTAAACCATAATCAGTCCACTACTTTGTTGGATGCGTTTTACAACGGTTTATTCTTTTTATGGAAATGCTTTGCTTTGATGCTTTGACGGAACTCTTACTGCAAAATCATGTCGAGAAAACCGAGTTATTGGCACTATGCAAAAATTTTAGAAAACCATTGAACTTGCCTTTCAGATGAATCCCCATAATCGAGATCTCTAGTTTTTGAGTATCTACTGTCAATTGGAGTTACATCAAAATAGTCATCGGTTTCGAATGTAACATTGGGGTATCTGCAAATATTTACAAAACTATATATTTAACAATCGTTATAATCTATAATAATGCAGAATTTAAAAAAACAAAACAGCAACAAAGCTATAATTCAGATTTTCAAAATGCTAGCCCGATAAATTCAAGTTTATGCATGGCAAAATTTACTTAAAATTCAGTTTTACTTTTTGTTTTTACTAACCTTTTTATCACGGTGGACTCTGAGCCCCTCCGTGATAATATTTTAAAACAAAGCTCACGCTTATGCTGAAATACTGAACAGTGAAAAGTACTTTGATCACAAGTAGAAACGCCGTTCATTTCGTTCAAGCATAACAAATTTTGACATTTCATTTATGAGTTCACCTCGCAGTGACATAAAACAAGCTCGATTGAAACGAAGGAAGTCTATACTGTGTTAATCTAAACGAGAAAAAAATTAACGAATTCGTGAATTGCATTAGTATGAAGTCTATTTCATACTAACGGAAAAAACAATAACATAGCTCCTTGGTTATAGTGATCGAGATGTGATTTAAGTTTGTGCGCCAAAATAATTGAGCGGCTAAATAATGAGTGATTTACAATAAAACTGGTCTAACGTGAAACAAAGCGAAACTATCCTAACCTACGCTGGGTAAATGCAAACGTGATTGCTAATGTCAAATTTGAATTTTAAAGCTCTAACCAAAAGTATCGGGGAGAAACTAAACGAGTCAGCGTTGAATTTCATACATGATTTCATTAGGAACCTAATTCGTTATCAACAAGCACCCGTATACTTTTGTTTGTTAGGTTAAGGTGTCACCTAGCAAGGGAGCGTACAGTTTCATTACAAAATCAATGTCGTAATAAAAAGAATTTCGACTTTACACCCTAAATCGCTGATAGCCGACATATTTGCTTTTTCTTCTCAAATGCCGTGTGCGAAGTTAAATTTTGTTCACATTGTAGGAAGTTCAAGGTTTTTTTCCCTTTTAGTTTGATTTTTCAGAAAGCAAAAATAGGTTGTCGAGGAACCTTGAAGCAAACAACGCGGACAAGCCTTTGAGAACAAGAGTCAAGTATTGTTATCACTCATCTTTGTTGCTATTTGAGCAAATGAGGCAATAAGCCATAAGATAAGAGTATTAAAGCAATATAGGAATTCCGTATTTTCAAAGACAACAGAAAAAAGCAAGACACAGACCACGGTAAGCAAATACCAGTCGCTAAAGCCTGCTGAAAGTGGAGCAACTGGCATATATCTTTTAGAACGGTCAATACGTGGCATGCGATAAAATCCATCTAGTACCTGAACTTGAAGTTCGGAAGTAAAATGTCGCACTCGCTCCAAACACCTTCCCGAAGAGCACAGCGCGCAGATTGCAGTGGTAATAGGCTTGCATGACATGGCGAATCACATTCAGTATCCCCTTGGCTCCTCGAGAAAGAAAAAGAATCTGGTTCTGACCAATTCGAACATGGTACAGTGAATAAAGGCTTCAATTCGGGTCCTACACCACTGTGCGCAACACAAACTCCGTATTCCAGGTCTATTGGATACAGAAGTCCTGAATGAAAACGGTATGTCAGTCAAAATTTATAAATCACGCGTAAGGTACGAAGATGCATAACTTATATCTTAAACGTTATTTGTTCTTTTACCGAAGTTCAAGGAACGCTGAACGGAGTGTCAAAAGAAAAAGACTCAATTAAAGATTACCTGATTTGGATAAGTGGAAGTATGGTTCATTCAATATGTCTGTTCTATGGATTGAGCAGTGGAACACGCCATCAGAATTATGGCTTATCTTCGCTGGATTCAAACCACAATGCAAATCACCCAACGAGCCAAAACCACTATAGCGGCAGGTGGACGGACAAATACCTGCTACAATAATCCCATCTGATCTTCTTCCGTAATATATAAATGGACGTCGATGACATGGTGACTGAAAACAATACACATATTTATAGACACCATCGCTTTTTTTGAAAAAAGTACGTTGAAGGCAAATACAAAAATTCAAATTCAAGATTTCAAATTCAAAATTTCGAATTTAAAATTCTAAA
>JABASK010001178.1:0-10372 GCA_019776465.1 Rambutanura hunanensis
CAGCAGGGGAATACTCAAGTACAATTGTTTTCCGTATTTCAAATCATCAAAATCAAACGCTCAATGTTAGTTCAACTACGCCAACGACCATTTCTGGAGGACAGGGTTCTACTGCCCAGTCAGACGATCAAGATGAATTTTTGGCTAGTGAACATAACTTAGGTAAAAATTTAGATTAGAATCGCAACCTTTGAATCTAGAAAAAAAATTTAATTGTACGATTCATTTTTGTTTGTTTTGCTCTAAAAGGTCTAATCCTTGGCATAACTCTGGGGTTGACTAGTATCATCATATGTGGGACCATTATCATTTGCCGAAATCGTTGCTTTACATTTTTTGTACGAAGAGGTCGAAGGACTCGGCGAGGTAAGTTTGTTCAAACCAAAGAAAAATAGGAATAAAAATGAACCTGTTTTGATCTTATTTCATATTTTTCATTTTGAAATTGTGATAGTTCTGTGCAAATGCTTCTTTGTTTTTGCTTAAAAGGTTCCTACGTCAACACTGGGAGTAGCGGAAAAGACACGGTTGACAGTGCCCCACTAGAGATGAAGGACCTAGCCCAACATTTGGATACGAAGGTTATAGTTTGAAAAAAATTGGGAAATTACTAAAAAGTAAAGTGACATTTGACCTCTTTTTGACAAAACTAAGGTATTACTTGACTTACAGGGTGGGCATCCGAAAGTCAATGGAGGCGTGCTGACCCCTCTTGTGTCCGGAGAAGATCAAAGTAGAGAAGTAGAAGATGAGGGTCAAATGTCAAGTAGTTGAACTGTATAACCGTTTCAAATCCGTAACAATTTTTGTAGCAGAAAAACTTTTATCACCAACTGAAAAAACTGATGACAGCTTCAATTCTTCCTCAGGTTCGGGGGTAGGGAGGGGGGAACTAGGGCAACAATTGTCATAAACTTTTAAGAATCAACACTACGGGTAAAAAAACTATAAGTATTTATTTTTATTTTTGCTGTTTTTTTTTTCTTGGACGGAAGTACAAACGTCAAACTACATGCCGCCGTTGCTGCTACGATAAAAACTATTCTTACAAATCTTAAAAACTCAACTACTTTTGTCGTTACTGTACTAAAAAAAAAAGAGAGGGCGATCATCCTACTGATCTTATAGGTTAGAAAACACTGGCGTACCTCATTAGCTTTTTTGTAATGAATAACTTTATTCTTCCTTGAAATCAAGTCCTCATCAGGTTAAATTAACCTTAATTTTTTTTTATTAGTTCACAATTATTTAAATTGCACCCTGACTGAATGCATTTAACGTGTTGTTTCTCATGCATTTTTCTGTGCATTTTTGTTTTTTGTTTTTTTTTCGGATATGCGGTGACTCTCTGTGCCTTTTTCCAAAATGTAATTTTTAACGGTTAATATTATATCAAGCTCAGGTTCGTATTAAGTCCGCGTGTGTGTACTATGTTTATAAAAAATAAGTACAAAAGTTAATTGTATCCGTGAAAAAATTTTAATGTTCAGTTTTTTTTTTTAAATGAACAGCTTTGACTCTCAGGGATTTACCATTGTATACTAATGGACAGCTTAATATTTTTCTTTTTTTGACATTTTGAAAAAGTGTGTTTGATAATTTTAAAAATATATAATACGTAGTGGGGGTAGGTTTTATTTAAGTTTAGTTTTTAAACCGTTTTCGATTTTGGTTTTAAAATTCAAAGTACAAAGAATCGATAATTTTTTTGTGGTAGAATTTTAGCTTTTTTGGAAAATATCCGTACCGGTGTTTTATTATGGGGGTAGGGTTAATTACTCCGAAAAAAAATGGAAGACTTGATTTTTTTAGACTCCGAAACTTATACGAAAACCTCAGGTTTAGAAATTATTAGTTTAATTATTTATAAGTACATTTTTAAAAAAAAATGTCAATTCCGTCAAAGTTCTGTTACAAAACAAACTACTACTAGATACAAAAAACAGGGACAGGAGCAACTACTAGAATTAGTAGGAACAAAAGTGTAAAAGTTGTATAATTTTGTGTTTTTTTTTTGTTGTTGAATGGAATTGAATATTATTGTAATTAGTGGTGGTAGTGAATTATTATTGTTGCGTGTAGTAAGGTGTAGGATTTTTTTGTTGGTTTTTTAGTTATATTTAAAAATTTTAGAAAATCAAAGTTGTAAAATGACATACTTTTTTATACTGTTTCGCCAATGAGCCAATATAACAAAAGAGAAAATGTCAAATTGTGTAAATTGTTTGGCAGTTTAAAACATGTAACAAAGAAAAATCAACAAGTGTCCAATTTCATGTACAAGTTAAATTTAATGAAGTTCAATTTAATAAAAACAAAGAAATATTGCTTTAATTTTTGGAAAAGTTTGTGGATTCGATTAGGTACTATTTACCCGACACTTCATGGATACAGGTTGCTTTCAGAATAAAAGAAACGGGTTGGATCAAAAATAAGGAGGTAAGAAATGCGCGGGAGAAGTTATTAGGGTTAGTGCAGTGTTATTCCATTGTTTTAGAACATTATCATCTGTGTTGTGTCGTGTCTGTCAGACTCAGACATGAAACGTCCACTCGTCACTTCATTTCACCTTTGACTTACCGTCAGGTCAGTGGTTATTGAAGAAGTTCGGAAGTTCAAGGGCATACGGGCACGGTTAGTAATTTAGTAATATTTTACAAATGTGACGTTTTTATTCCTTTTCCTAATCCGTTTATCGTATCCTTCAGAAAATTCACCGAATCTAATCTTTTTGTCTGATTTTGTTTGTTGTTGTTTTATGTCGCTTTTGTCTAATGGACTTGGGCTGTTTATCGATTCCTTTTTGTACTTACATCTTAAAATTATAAAGAAGTCTGCTATTTATGAACGACTAGACGTATTAGGGATTAGGGAATACCTATTATTGGACACGATCACTTGAATGACGGTGACAGGCGTAAACTGACTAACACGAACATTGTGACTATACTACACTATATCCTCCCTCCCTGAACCCTGAGTAACGATACTTGCTTCTGATACTTGGATACTGCGCGATTATACCCACCATAATTAGATCATGTGACTTAAAGCATTAATGGCTCATCTTTTCTAAAGTCATTCGAGTTACTCGACGCCGCAAGTACTTACTCTAAAGTTTCTAAGACTTCCTGTAATGTATCTAGTTTATTTGATAACTTTGATTTTTTCGTTAGCTTACGTTTCGATTGACGATACGATTGAATAGTTCAAGCCGAGAGTCCTATGCACTGCTGGACATGCGTGGAAATTCCCGGCAGGTGACGCTACAGCAATCAAGGGGTGTTAATCAACTTGGACCTACCCCGCCTTCGGGACCTTCTCCTTCATTTTCTGTGGCTGGAAGTGCTGGAACGTCGAGTGGTGGTCGTGGACGTAGACGAGGAAGAGGAGGAAGACCGCATGGTAATTCAGCAGGGGTTTCTGTTCGTGTCCGTGGAGGAGGTCGAGGTCGGAGGAGAGGAACCACAACACGTTCTCCTGCTCAATCAAGGTCAACAACGAATTTCGATTCGTTCCAGGGCGACGAAGAAGCTGACGACGATGCCCTGTGTTTGCAAGCTCTGAGGTAGTATTAGGTTTAGTTATCCTCCTAATTAAGCTGGAACGTGTAAAGAAAATTTCACTCATTATTACACTGTTTCTGTTTACACCTATCGTTATTTCTAATAGTAACTTCGAATGGCTCACAAACGATGTGTCTCAAGCGTTCGTCGAACTCAATGATTTGAAACAATTGCCCGGATTTGATCGTATCGCTGGTATGCTTTTAAATGTATGTTTTAGGCTTGAGTAAATTTTTGGTAAACTAAATCTCCTTCTGATTCCATAGGCGATAGTTGGATTTATCCAACGAATCGTCCAGTTAGAAATTACCAGTTCAGTATTGTTGAAACGGCGCTTTTTCATAATACTATGGTGTGTCTTCCCACAGGTAATAATTATTAAAACCAATGTTCACAATTTGAAAAACATTCATTTTTGGAATTTCAAAATTTGAAATTCAAAACTATTCTATCACTTAGGACTCGGGAAGACCTTCATCGCTGCTGTCGTAATGTACAACTTTCATCGATGGTATCCTAATAATCTAATTATTTTTATGGCTCCCACGAAACCACTGGGTAAGATATATGATACTACGTATTATAATTTATAAACCATTTTATTTAAAATTGGGAAGTGATAAGGCTCTAGCCTCATTTGCATATGGTGTCCAGGGTTCTATTTTCTTTGGGGGTTGAGGATTCTGGGTACTAATTTCCGTCTACGAAACGCGTGAATACAAAAATCCGAAAAGGATGATTGCAAAAAAATTTTGTATCATTAAAAAAATTTTATGGAAAATTTGGATGATACAAAAAACTTGGTCTAGAAAATTTCTCTTGGCCTAAAATTTGTTATTGTAGAACCATAAAATTGTACCCGCACTTTTATAACGATTTCATTCAAACGTGTTTTACGTCAGTGACGCAGCAACTTGACGCTTGTCGTGAGCTGGTGGGGATCGATCCTTCCAAGATGATAGAATTAACAGGTCAAATTTCACCAAAGCGTCGTGAGGAACTTTGGAAGGAGAAGAAAGGTTCGTCGTGCTCAAACATAAGCTCATATTTTTCTTACCTTTCAACAGCTTTCCAATTCCAAACTTATTTAACAAGCGAAACCTAACATTAAGTTTTATCCCTTTAGTATTTTTCTTGACGCCGCAAGTATTTACAAGTGATTTGAGTCGAGGATCTTGTTTCCCAGCTCAAGTTCGGTGCATTGTGGTAAGTTTAGCTCAACAATTATTATTAACGCAAACATGATTTTTTTTCATACATTTCTTTTTCTATTAGGTTGACGAAGCTCACAAAACTTTAGGGAATCATGCGTATACCGAAGCTATCCAAAAAGTCATCGAGACCAACAAATGTTTTCGAATTTTGGCCTTGAGTGCCACTCCAGGAAACGACTTGCTTGCTGTAAAGGAAGTAAGGAGTCCGTGTCTCTCACCGAATCGAATTTTTCGCACTGGTACATAACTTTTGTTTTTGTTTTTTTTTGGTAAAGGTGCTCCATAATCTGTTCATCTCAAAAGTGGAACTACGATCTGAAACATCAGCGGATATCTTACCCTACACGCACCAAAAAGAAGTGGAGACAATAATTGTTCCACTTGATGATCATATCAACCGTATCCATAAACTAGTAATGGAGGTAAAAACAATCATTATGAATGTTTGACTAGACTTGACTAATAGTTTGCATTTGGCGATACCATTGTTGTCGTCATCAACGATTTCCAACTCTTTAGATTTATCAAAAATTTATTGAAAAGTTGAGGAAACAAAATGCCTTGTTTGGAAGAGAAGGGGCATCGTTTACACAATTTCAAGTAGGTTTGAAAAAATAATTTGTACCTTTAGCTTCGCAAAATTTTGTAGTGAAGTGTAAAACGCTTAGTTGCTTGTTGTTTCTAGATCTTGAAAGCACGTGAAGCTTACCGTCAGAACCAGAAATCTGGAGTTCCTAATTATCAAAAAGGCTTCATTGAGTTAGACTTTGCCACTTGCATTTCTCTCGCCCATGCAACTGACTTGTTACTTACGCATGGTCTTCGATGTTTCTATTCGTTTTTGAAACGGTAAGACACAAGTCATGAACTCATGAGTCTAGTTACCCTTGATTGTAAGATAATTTATATTCTTTGCGTCTTAGGTGTTTTGAGCAAAGAAAAAGGAACCCCGGCAGTTACTGCACAATTAAAAAAAGTACCGGACTTGGAGTCTATCCTAGAAGAAGTTCGAGAAAAATTGAACATTTTAGATGAAAACTCATTCTTTGATCTCAGTGCTTCTGGTCTTTTTACAACGGTTAGTAAAATTCTCGGATATTAGAAAAGACTATTAAATTAACAGTAATGATGAAAATTTGTGTTATTCTGTTTTTTGATTCAGTCAAACCCTTCTCCAGAACCACTGGCCGAGCTTAAAAATCCAGATGACTACTTACTCAGTCACCCCAAAATGCGAGTTTTGAGGGACATTGTTGAAGAACATTTTACTTCTGACAAAATTGGAAGTCGCATAATAATTTTTAGTGAGGTGAGTCGAACAATAGTTTTATAGTTTTATTAGTTTAATTAGTTTTATTATTTTAATAATAGTTTTCTTTAAGTTAATTAGTTTGAGGAAAAACGTGAGACTTACAGATTGTGGTATTTGTACGTAGTACCGTGACAGTGTTCAAGAAATTGGAAATATGCTCAATGCTCTGCGTCCATTGGTGAAACCTATGATTTTTGTGGGACAGAATAAATCTGCTGGAGTTGGAAGGTAGAGGGCTTCGACAAAAAGAACAAGGCCAAGTGATTCAGTCTTTTCAAAGTGGAGATTTCAATGTCCTCATTTCAACTTGTGTGGGAGAAGAAGGGCTGGATATTGGTGAAGTGGATTTGATCATTTGTTTCGACTGTGGTAGAAGTCCTACACGGTTGGTCCAACGGATGGGACGAACCGGAAGGCAACGTGAAGGAAAAACAATATTTTTGTTGACGGAGGGTAGGGAGAGGGGGGTAAATTTAAAAAAAAAGTTACAAGGGGTACCTTTAGACAATCGCTCAGCTACTTACTTCCAGCAGAGTAAAATCCTGCATTCCCGAGAGTACGAGCGCTTTTCTGAAGGTACCACCTATTTACTATTTTGAGTAACTTTAAAACTTGAAACTAATAACCGACTGGCATTGGCTTTGTTTTGTAGTCGTACTTTAGCAGCCTTCATCAACAACGCAACATTAGTAAAACTATTACCGACGTTCGTCTACTCGATCAATTTCTGTATAAGGAGAGCCCACGGATGGTTCCAGCAAGGTATATTTTTTAGTAAACGAACATTTTTCAGAGGAAAAAGAATATTTGTTTGTACTGTCAGACGTTCTGCCGCAGTGCTTCAAGATGAACATTATTTTGTCCTCGGAACAAAAGCTTGCTAATAGGGAAGACGTTGAAGTGATTGGTAATTTATCATTTTTTAGAAGTTTTCCAAAAATAAGAATTGAACATTGTTACACTTTTGATAGAAATTGATAATGTTCAAACACTAAAAAACAAGGAGAGGGCGTCAACTTCTAAGCATGATGAACCTGGTTCAATTTTCAAACGAAGATTTACACCTACCCCAAGGCCTGCAGACTTAGACCCTGAGTTAAATTACGAGGTTTCTCCAAAGTTATCCAAGGTGTCGCGCAAACGTAACGAACGACGGTCATCGGAGATTGAAATACTACCAGGGTCTCCGGAAATTTTTCCACCTTCACCAATTTTTGCCAATAGACGCGGGCAGCGTCTTGGGTTGGGTACAAAGTCGGTGTCGGTTAAATTCCAAAACCAATCAGAGGTTACCCCTTCGAAAAAACCACATTATCCAGAATCACGTAAGATTTTTCCTCCGTCACCGCCGCCGTCACAGCCTGAGCCTCCAACCTCATTGCCTTCCTCTGATACCTCTACGTTTTACGAATCGGATCATTCGCCTTGTAACAACCAGCTTGAGTTAAGTCCAGTTTTAAGTCGGAGGCAGAGACGAAATCGGGATGAAGTTGAAGTTAACAGAAAGTTACTGTTTGGTAATGACAAATCTAGTGCTAAGAACGTGGCCAAAAGTCCTGAAATTGGTCCTGAGCAAGCGCAAAATTCAACTTTATCTTCTGAAATACTTCCGGACCAGTTTACCCGGGTGACACCAAAAAGGAATTCAAACGATATAGCAGACCAAGTTGAAATTGAACAGGTTCCACCAAAAATTCCGGAAATTTCTCCAAACAGGGTATCAACTCCAACTCAACGCCAACCTGAGTCGTTTCAGATGTTAAGCTCCTCTTCAGGGACTGGTCCAATGTCCGCGGAATCTTCCCCGTCTACATTTCATTTTGAAACAAATGGTCCACGACCAAAGAAATTGTTTACATTTCGAAAACGTGACCAGTCAACCTCCACGCCTCTAGTGTCTTTCAAGGAATTACGACACGGGTTTTCCCAGTTAGAAATGGTCGATAGCAGTATTCCGATACCAAGTCTTCCTCCTTTCTCTAGTAATGGAGATACACTCTCGACACATCCACTTCAGAAAGTTTCCCCAACTTGCGACATATTAGCAGAGACTTACGAGAATCAACGAACGCTGTTAATGCCCTGGAGTAGTGAGCTACCAATTAAAAATGCTGTCCTGTCTTCTTGTTCAAACCAACAGCAACAATTTTCTCTAAGCGAATTCGAAACTGAAGGGACAAAAGGATGGGCCAACAATTCTGCAGACTCAGATGCGATGGTCTTTATTCCAAACGCAGTGGCTACGGCTAAACAATCTGTGTCGGGAGTACCAAATACTGTTTACTCTAACCTAACTTCTATAAGTAATGCATTCGTTGATGGAACATGCAATACTTTAAATACACCCTATCCGAGTGATAACGGACCTGGATCGAAACGAAATAACCGAGAATTTCCAGAACGGAAGCGACGACGAATTGGAACTGGTTTTATTCTGGATGAAGCAGAGGTTGAAGGGAGTGCGAGTTCAGATGAAAATGAAAATGAGTGGGAAAACTTGGATGCTTTTGAAAATAATTCATTTGTGGCAGTAGAGGAAAGTCCTGATGGAATTAACGGAATCGTAAGTATTTCTGTGTAGCATTAGACAACATTGTCTGTTACAAATTTATAGTTACTACTTAGTTTAGTGGTAGTAATTATGACATTTTGGTCTCAGGCAACAAGTTCGATACATGGCTTCAACGAAGGATACTCCGAAGAGACAACTTGGAAAGCGAAAATCTCTAGACGAAATTGCAATGGAGCGACTAGAAAGGACCGATGACCCTGATCGATACCTTGAAGACTATGACTTGGTAGGGTGATACATAGTTTACTATAAGTTTCTTTAAGTTAAAGATAATTTTGTGTAACTCGTATTTTCTAGGAGGAAGAGGAAGGCACATTTTGTGTTCCGAATGATTATATTGAATATGAAGCTTTTGGAGACTTTACACAGAGAATGGACGAGGCACGTTTGGCTGTACAATTCGAAAGTCCTTCGTCAAGATTTAAAAAGAAATTTAAGGTCAACAACTCGGCGAGAGCAAGAGGTTGGTGATGCATTAGAATTTAAAGCACCTTTTCCAGCTAAGCAGAGAAAAAGAATCTTGGTTGTTAGTTCGTCTTCTTCAGATAGCGATTAAAAAAACTAAAGAAAAGTGCTACTTCAGGATAACCTGCTGTACGACTAAATACGGGTAAGCTACTATAATATTTACACCTCGATTGTGTTTTTCGACGTGTCGTTTCGTAGCGAGAACGAAAACATTCTTTTAAAAAAATCAGAAATAAATTGGTCATTTAAAGTCTGGAGCACTAAGTAGGTAACCACTGACTTTTGCGACATCGATCAGCGTAAACGTAAGTTTAACACGCGTTAGGGTGCCTTACGTTTTTTTTGTTGTTGTGTGTAACGACATTCGCAAAAGTTAGTGAATTTTATATTCTGTGGACGATTGATTGACATGCACACAAAAATGCGCTGTGTGCTAAATCCTATGCTTCCACTAGAAAATCCTAATAACCTAAATTCTGATTTTTTTAGCATCAAAAAACGCAAATGGAAGAGTAGGGCGTTTAATTTTGGTAAGGTTATGACCTAAATTAAGAAAATTGTCACCAAACCTGTCCTTCAATTTTATTTAAAAAATTGGGCGACTTTTTTTGTGAGTTACTTCAAGGTCTTTGAGGAGACTGCGCACGAATTTCCGGCTTAAATTACACGACTAGAGGAGGTTAATTGTTAGGTTTTCGTTTTAAAGTGAAACGATTTGTTTCACTATTAAATGTAATTGCCCAAACGTGTTAAATTTCTTTAAAAAAAAATTTATGTCCGTTTCTCGGATATAGAATTTTGAAGAAAGATTTTAAAATGTATATTTTTTTACTCAACAATGGAAGGAAGACGCAGCTCTCCCCGCCCAGAAACAAATTGACTTTACGTTGAATGAAACTCATTTGACCTCTCTGGAAGCAGCCAACTGCAAACAAAAAAGTACTTCCTCTTTGCACGTCATTTTTCTTAAGTTAATTGCGCCTCAGGTAAGAGAAAATTTTAAAGAAAAGTTTACTCTGTTTAAAATTTTGTTAAAAATAAGTTTTTATTAAAAAAAATTTGTGAGTGTATTTTTGTGTTGTTTTTTATCGTAAATTTTTACGCGTTATTTTGGAATGAAAAAAAAGGTCATTTCTCTTGTTTTCAGTTTTACTTTGTTGAAGTGTTTGGATTATTCATTAGAATTTGTAAAGGTCAAATCCTCATCTCCTTCCGGGAACTGTCGAAGGACCTGAGACTT
>JABASK010001179.1:0-10371 GCA_019776465.1 Rambutanura hunanensis
TTTATGAAATAACTTTTGTTTGAATTAATAAGTTAAAGTTATTTGGGGTTTATACCTATGATTATTGCATCCGTAGATTAGTTAATTACCACTTCTATTAACTAAGATTGATAAATTAAGGTTAACTTATATAAATTTAGAATTTTAAAAAACTAGTTTAGTTTCATTTTCGTTCCAGAAGTTCTCGTTGGACGCGTTATTTTGTCAATGCGTTTATAGCCTGAGTTTGACAGGGAAAAGTGAAATTCAAAAGCTTTTCCGGTAAGATGTAAGAAAGAGCATCAAACACCAAACACCTGATTGTTATTTTTAAATAAAGTTAATTAGTAACTGTTACTGTTTATATTCAAGTTTACAATGGATTATAATGTGTCACAATTAAATAATCATGTAAGTAGAGTTTTAATTGAATAGAATTAAAAGGCATTAACATTTGACTGAGCTATTTACATTTTTCAGAATATCCACAAGAACGTTTAGGACCGTGAAATTTTTGGTTACCGAAGGTGTTCGTGACGTAATGTACTAAATTGCGACCTGGTCCAGCTCAAGAAACCGTGCCAAAAGTAAAAGTTAAGTAAGGAAATTAATACGTCGAAGTCAAAGTGAGTAGGATTCACTTTCTCGTCGCCATCTGCCATCTTTGCCGTCACAAAAATGACTGAAGTAAACCGAAGTAACTTTTCCATTTTGATTCCGGAAATTATACAAAAGTTGCATAACAAGGATTGTACTTTCATTGCTATCGATGCTGAGTACACTGGTTTGTACGGATCAAGTTTAAATCATGAAACACACAATAGTCTCTTTGACTCGTCTGAACAACGATACCAAAAACTCAAGGCTGGATTTGCTAGTTACCAAATTTCTCAATTCGGGTTGGCAATCTTCAAACGATGTTGGGAACGAAACGAGTATTTTGTCGAAGCTTATAATATCTACTTGTATCCTGTTGCCTTTGATGACTTCAATGACCGAAAGTGTCATTCACTGCCAAGTTTCAAGTTTTAATTTCTTAGCTGCTAATAAGTTTGATTTTAACAAGTTTATCCGTGAAGGAGTACCATATCTTCGGAAATCAGAGCGTCTAGCATTACGACAGTATTTGCGAGCTAATCCTATGGTCATGCGTTGGATGGAGGTCAGAGGTAAAGTTCACTGTAATATGTAACACCTATTCAATCAAAAGAGTGTCATCTTCCAATTTGTTCCAGATAGGACTTACTTTCCAAAGTATATTGAGAAGTTGAATGATGACGATGCTGAGGAACTTGTCCAGCACCTTACCGGATTTACAAAAGTGATTCAGGCCATATCAGAGGTCAATCGCCCAATTGTAGGTCACAACATGCTTATGGGTATGTAAGAGTTGTAAATTAGGCACAATTAGGTTAACTAACCTAACCGAAAGTAACTTAACTTCATAACTTTTGTTCTGGACAGACTTAATTCTTCTGTACAAACAATTTTACGACGATCTTCCGCCTACTTTAAAAGAATTCAAAGCTCGTGTACACCAACTCTTCCCTACAATTTACGATAGTAAGCAAATTGCAGCCTCACTCCGTCGTGAACTTTTAGGTCAAGCTGTCAAACGTACACAAGATGACGAGCACCTCCGTAATACAACCCTCTTTGACCTCTATGTCAACACTGCTAAAATTAGAGATATCTTTATCCCTTTCATTACTCCACTCAACGATACGCTTACACGGTACAAGGCTGAACTAGAGTTGGGACTCGAAAAGAACTTGGAAGAGGTCAAAGGGTCACACTGTCATGAAGCTGGATTAGATGCGGTCATTACTGGAGCTGTTTTCCTGCGATTAGCTCATATTTCAGAGCGACGTGATGAAAAATTTCTAGAACGTCGTACTTTTGCTCCGACGGTTGCCGAAGCGTTGAGTGCTGTCACTAGCTGGAAGAATTGTATTAATATTGTACGAGCACAAGTTCATTACCTCAATCTAGAAGGTGACGATCCACCAAGTGAGAAACCCAATTGGATTCGAGTTGAAGGACGTGAGAATGACCAAGTCTTGGATATTAATTGGTTAAGAACTCACTTACCACAATTTGGTGACGTAGAAATTGTACCGTTAGGTAAGAACGCTGCACTGGTAGCCTGTTCGGCTTGGGGTTCAGCTAAGAGACATTTGGCGAAGTTTAGAAACTGAAGGATATGACTTAATTGCTCAAGAATTTCCAACGTATCGCTCATCTTGGTTACGTCTTACTGCTACTGTGACAGTATCAGTAGCTGGATTAGGCTTGTTATTTGCTTTAGTTTCTGCTAAGAAGGCTCTTTGGAGCTAGATGACCTTTGACCTAGAGTTTGACCAACAGAGATTTATTAACCATTGACTTATTGAAAATTAATTTGACTTCTTTCGAGTTGAAGGCGCTAGAAAATAAAGTTTATTAAATTTAACCACCTTCCAGAATTAATTTTCAAAAAAATGGAGTTAAATTACACAAAATTTCTAGATTGGGACATTTTTTTTTTTACAAAATTTCTAGGCTGGGATTATTTTTTTTTTACAAAATTTTGAGAATCTAATTGGTAATTCCTCCAACCCCGGCCCCTCCCTGTACTTGTGAATTAAAAATAATCTTTTTTTCTTTAGCTCCTCTTAACACTGGTTGAATGAATCACTTTTTTTTTAAACTTGAGCGTGATCACGTTACTCGGGTAAAAATCCTGTGATACGAAAATTGTGAAAGAAGTAAAACATAAAAAGTTGTACTATTTAAAAAACAGTTAGAATGAGGTAAATTCATGGCAAAAAAAAAATTAATATTGTTCAATTTGCTAAAGCAGTTAAGGTTAAACTTAGCCAAACTTACAGGTGTTGTTTCAGTGACAATTTGAATATAAAGACTTGCAATTTTACAAATGTAATTTATGGTCTACTACCCGGAAAGACGTTCCCTATCTTGTGATATTCGGTGTGACAAACTTTGGCCAGTGAGTACAGAAGGAGAGGAGAAGGTGTTCTTTTAGATGACATTATCTAAATTTTTAGGCTCCGCCTCTGTGCGACTTTCCTACAAAAAAAAATTAAAAAAAAAAAGAATTAATTACTTTTATCTTTTAAGTTAAATTATTATTTGGATTAACTCAACAATTTGTTGTACCTTACCTCATACACTTCATAGGCAATGTACACACTAACCAATAGAATGACAATTCCAATAATCCAAGTTTTCAAAGAAAATCCTCGTGGAACTTCACTTTCAACTTTGACCCTATCAACTTTTGTCTTTTGAACAGAAGTGGCTCGACGTGAAGTAGATGGTGAAGGTCCCATTGGTGACGAATAATAAGAAGAGTTCAACATTTGTTCCAATCTTTCCTTTTCTTCTGCTGTCAATTTGGTATAGCCTCTACTAGTACTAGTTTCCACTGATGACGACTCGAGCTCCACAGTATTTCTTGTTTGTGAAAATTCCATTTCGCTAAAAAGATAAAAACGTAATTAATTTGTCGAATAAGAATAAGTAGGAGTTGAGAAGGACATTACTCATCTGACGAAAACTGGGAGGGGCTCTCCAAGTTACTAGCCGTAGCATCGTCACCATTGACTTGCTCAGTTCCACTCGGACCACTACTGATTTGACCAACAGCCACGTCTCGTCCAACAGAGAGTCGAACCAAACGTTTTTTGTACATTTGACGTGTACTTGCTAGAATTGAAGTTATTTCGAATGAATATGATAGCAAAGAAATGAATTTCCAGAGATTAATTTTTAATTTACCCACGACTGGCCCAATTTCTTGTCCTTGCGTAGTAAGAGCAGTGTAGATCTCTTCATTGGACAGTTTCTCAACTTCGGCTACAATTTCAGGAGGAAGTACCTTATAGGATAAAAAGTATGTAATCCCCACCTAGTAATTTAGACTTAGTCAGTAGTTAGTAGTAAGTCATTTACCTCCTCTCCGGGATTCTGCTCCACAGCAACTCCTATGATCGACAAAAAACGTACAAAAAACGAATCGTCTTAAACTAAGGCTGTAAGAAAGCAATCAATTCTGAGGGTTACCTTACCGTTTCCATTTGTTTCTATGATTTCCTCGTCTGAAGAGAACGTATCAGTTCCTCCATTTCCAAGACCAGATTTGGTTTGTTTCATCAATTTGGGCTTCACGACATGCTCTATGATAGAGTTTTTCGTAAACTTCCTGAAAAGGAAACACAACAATACAGTTGATTGAGTTTCGGATGTTATAAGAACCACATAGTAGGAACTTCCGGCCCGAAACTGATATCAAATGGATTTAACTGCGTACCTTTCGAGAACTGGATTCTGGAAGGGGAATTCCATGTGAGGTCAGCTCCTGCTTCAACTGGGCAATAGTCATCGACATCTTCGATTCGATTACTATCCACTTCTTTCGACTTTCGATAAATGTGAATGGATTTCTTGTTACTGTTGATCACCTGAAACTTTATAATGAATTATTCTTTCAAGCCTTACCAACGTACAACTGCTGCACTTTATTAGTAAACTCTAACCTCCTTGTTCTTATAACGCCCAAGGGTCACGCCAACGTGACCTTTACTCTTCACCACTGACAACCTGCAAACCAACCAACCAGGAAAAGGTGAAAATTTTATGCCAAAAAAACACACAAGAGATAAACAGACGATAAATTTTTATAAACAAAAACAAATGTTGGCGGGAGGTAAAGGGTAGCCTCTTGGTTGGTTCAACCAAACTAGTGCAAGTTGTACCCTCCCGGATTTTAGCAATTTTATAAATTAAATGTTATTAAAAGTGTTAACTTTATACGACTCTTCATAAACTTTAGTCCATGGCCCAGTTAAATTAAGTTTTACAATACAAATTTAAACTAACACTGTAACTTCTTCAACTGTCAACTATTCAATAGGATACGATAGATAAGTCTAGAGCGACCACCTGCCACGCCGAGCAGTTGTAACGGTTGTGAACCGGAAGTCAAAACGTTTTTTTGAAGTGTCTTAAACTGAATTCATTGTCTCAACTATTTGGAAGTTGGAATATTTATAATTACTTATAATTTATTTAATTTATTATTCATTTATTAAGATTAATTAATTATCAATTATAATTAATAATTATCGTCAAATATAATTACTGAAATTTTTAAAAATGCCCAGCTACGTTACGACGCCGCGCCGGGAGCAGGGGCGCCAAGTCTAACATTGACTAATTGACAAGCACGTGCACGTGTGTCTTTCACGATTTGTCTTGTCTTCAGTAAAAAGTAAGGATCAAGTGAATTGTTTTGATTTTAGTCGTTTTTTATTATTAGTGTAGTAAAAGTTAGGGTTATCACCAATCAGTACCAGCTGCTGGACAACCTGTAGCTCGGAACTAGACTAGTCCACGGATAACAGAGAAGAACCGCTGGATTTAAGATTTGAAACGGACAAGATTTACGGCTGTTTTGATTGATTTGTTTTTAAGCACCCTCACAACACAACAATGCCCAAATCAAAGCGTGATAAGAAAGGTACGTCGTCACTGACCACTACGCATGTTGGCATGTTGTTAGTTACTAATGGGAAGTTGCGCGGTAGTGCAGTTATCACTTTCATAATAGACATGCGCAGTTGCATAAATCTAAAAGAAGTAAGTTTCTTCTTTTTTTACAGTTTCGTTGACAAAAACTGCTAAACATGGAATGAACTGGAAGAAGAAGATCGTTACAGAATTGAGAGAAGCTGGTGATAGCTACGGAACTGTTTATGTAGTTCGTGTCCAACGGTATGCGAGGAGCTGGACTTCGAGAATTACGCAAAGCTTGGCGAGATTCTAAATTATTCTTGGGAAAGAACAAAGTAATGAGAATCGCAATAGGAAAAACACCAGCTACAGAAATACAACCTGGAATGCATAACATTTGCGAGCGATTGAAGGTACTAAACGAGTAAAGCGTGACACTTCGCAATCGTAACGCCGTCGTATGTCAAATTGATAACTCCGTTTTTTTTTTTTTTTTTACACAGGGCGACTGCGGTTTACTTTTTACAAACAAATCAGAGAAGGAAGTAAGTTCGTTTTTTGAAAAGTGGGTTGAAAAAGATTACGCTCGTGGTGGGGCACTAGCTACTGACACGGTGATTCTGGAAGAGGGACCCTTAGAACAGTTTCCTCATTCAATGGAACCTCATCTCAGATCGTTAGGATTACCAACGGCCTTGAAACGAGGTATTGTCACACTTGATCAAAGACTACACTGTTTGTGAGAAGGGACAAATGCTCAATCCAGAACAGGCCAAAATTTTGGTAAAAATTACAATTTGTAATTATACAAATTTTATTCGTAAACTTTAAAAATCATATTTAACCTCCTCATATTAAGTACTTCGAATTTTGAATTCTAGAAACTTCTAGCAGTTCCCATGTCCGAGTTTCGGTTAGTCCTGGATTCTGTTTGGAGTAAACCTGATTTGTTTAAAGTTTTGGTTTCGGATGAAGAGGAGGAGGAACGTGACACGGCAGTCGACGGTGCTGGTACACCAATTGAAGAAGACGATGACGACGACAACGAAATGGACGCTGATGAGGGAGATTCTGATTAAAACTTATTGGTAAGATAAGCCATCACAACTTCTTTCTTTCTATACAGCTTTGTTTGGGAGAAATGATGACGATTTATAATAAAAAAAATATATATTGAGATTTTTCAGAATAAAAGTAAAAAATATTCGCTTTTCCTTGAAACCTTGCTACTTTTCAAATCAAAATTTAATAACTCCAAGGTGACAACCTCGTTTTTGTTTAGAAATAGTTTCAGGTTCTCCAACAGTTTTTCTTTCAAACTTTTTTTTTTTTTAAATTTAAAAAATGTAAATAATTTTTTCTTCTAAATTCTGTAATTTTACACATTTTCAATGGAACCTTATCAATCGCGNCTTTTCAAATCAAAATTTAATAACTCCAAGGTGACAACCTCGTTTTTGTTTAGAAATAGTTTCAGGTTCTCCAACAGTTTTTCTTTCAAACTTTTTTTTTAAAAAAATTTAAAAAATTTAAATAGTTTTTTGTTCTAAATTCTGTAATTTTACACATTTTCAATGGAACCTTATCAATCGCGACCATTTAGTGGTCGACTAGAAGCGTCACCTTCCAAAATTCCAGTAACAGCCAAATTTTCAAAAAAACTTCAGAGAAGCATTTGGAATTGGAACAGAAATGGTTCGTGTCAAAATTGCAGCGCAAAATCGAATAACGATAACTACTCAGCAACCCACGGTAGCACCGTGGCTGGAGGTGTCGACGGATTGGTACCATGCGCGGTGACAATGACCAATTCGAACTTTGACCATGCTTTGTGTCAAGGATTCCAGAATGGGCATGTTCGTGAACTAAAAAGCAGTTTCCAAGAGAAATTGAATCAACATACAAATAGAATCCAGGAAGAACCTTTTGAAATGCTTAACCAAGGTCAAGGTCAACTTGATCGATCGTCTGTTCCTACTCGTCGTAGGTCAAATTCGGTAGAAGATGACTCCAGGACTGAACGCAATGATGACGTTGAGCGTAGATTCTGTGAGATCTGTTTCAGCCATGGCGTTGATAATGACGAATGTCCTGGATTTGTGTCACCTCACCCAATTTGCATCCAGCCTTTGTGTAAATCATCGATGTGCCTTCTTGATGTGAAGGATTTGAGCGTAACCTCCTTTGTTCGTCCGGATGATCAACATTGTCACGGTCTTGAACGATTAAATGGCATGAAAAGTGTCTTCCTTCAATCAATGGATGGATGTGCTGACTGTAAATTAATCAAAAAATTGTGGAGACCAAACTGAATTTACTAAAAAGAAGTTTAATCTTCTTTTTTTAATCATTTCAGTCATGAATTTTTTCTGTCCAAAACTTTTAACGGCTACAACTCGATTCAACATGTTTCACCACGAGACGCTTCCACCCATTTTTACCATGACACAAACGGAAAATTTGTGGGCCAAGTACTTTGACATGGGCAGTGACCTCAAACTGTCTCTTCATCACAATGACTATTCAACTGGACGACTTGAAACTGATGTTTGTTGTAACATCGAATGTACTGATATCTACAACAACCGTGATTTGTTTCACGTAAGTGGTTTTATCCAGAACTACATAGTATTGCCCCCAAATCCCCACCCGCAAAAAATTTTTTGGGTCCAAAAAATTTTTTTTGATCAAGTTTTTTGTATCATCCAAATCTGCAAATAAAAATCAAAATAATTGGTTTCAGGTTGGAAAGTTTCTCTTGCCTGACACGCAAGTACAACTGGGTACTTGCAACTACTTCTTAGCCAACAAGTTAAGTCCAATTTTGACCTCACGTTGTGACCTCACCCGAGAAGCGTTCTGTATCCGGTCAAGAAACCTTCGTTCAGGTTATGGAGACTGTGATTTTTTAGTAAGTTAGTAAACCTAATTAACCTCATTGCAAATCATTAAATTTTTCTAAAACTTACAAGTATTCGCTGACCTTTGACCTCTTTCTTTTGGGTTTATGCCTATGACGACTCTGGAGTCATCGATGAGAACGAAGAACTTGAACCTGATCGACCGCTCGTTGCCATTTTGTCACGGCGTATTCCCAAGACAGTGACCGATGCCCAGTGCAATTCTGTACAAGAAGTGTACCCTGTCCAGGAACGCCTTATTATCACGTTCTGTACAAAAGTTCATCCCTATGTCAAAGCGACGCTGATAGCCACTGCCTTAATTCTGGTAACCTTTGACATGATTCAAAAAAAAAAAACTTACGATTTAGTATAAAAAAAATATTTTTTTTTTTTTACAAAATCTCATTTTTTTTTTATAGAAATTCGACATTCTCAAATAACCCCCAAAATTTTCCCACCACATTCGCCAATCATCAACAATTAAATTTTTATTTAAACACATTGCAATTGCAACCCAAATTACATTCAAATTGAAATTTTAAATAAATTTTTTTTTTGTAAATTTAACCAAATTTCAAAAACAAATTCCCTTCTTATAAACAAAAAAAAAAGCTCCCCACTTTTTTCTTATACTTATTGTTTACTAAACAACTTAAACAACTTGTTTACTTTAGTGTAAAAAGTAGGACAAAATGAACCTAAGTTTTTTTCTAAAAAGTAGGAATTCCTTTTTTAAATGCATATGCTGTTCCAGTTGGCTAGGTTATTTACATTGTAAGGTTATTAGGTTATTCTTAGCCTAAATTAACCTTCTTAACTAAAATAAAGAGCCCATTAACCGTAAATATTCGTTGAGAGTCTACTGCCGTGAAGTGTATTAAGGATTTACAAGTTACATTTTTGCATTTTAAGATTTTAACATTTTCAATTTAAGTTTAACTTAAGCAATTTTAATTTTTTTTTAAGTTTTAACCATAACCAAGTTAAAAAAAACACAAGAGGCTCAAATTATTGTAATTAACTATTGCTTCCTCAATGGAATGAAGTAACCTGAGCGAAGTTAAGTTAGGTTAACTAACCTAACCAGGTTAAGAGTTTTAGAGGAGGAGGAGGAGGTAGAGGAGGCGGAGTTACAATTGCGACCTACTAAACCTAATTAGTAATTCCTTAACACTACTAAACAATTCAATTGTTATTATTTTCAGGAGGAGGAGGAGGAGGTCAAAGATCATTTTCCAATTGAATAGAATATTGTGAACACAAGAGATTAATTTTCCAGATTTGTGGCATTTCTGTTTCTCAAAAAAAAAAAAAGTTTAGCGGGTACAACTACCAAGTAACTACTAATTACATTAATTACACCTTAAACCTAGAATTCTAGTTTTCTTAGAATCCCCTACTTAGAAGAACACACCAAATTTTAGTCTAATTTATTTGCATATAACGCGAAGAACAAAAAAAAAGGCCTCGTTGCCTCTTGTCTTCCTCGTCATTTTATTCCTTTTTTTTCAAAATTAGCTATTTATTTTGAGACTAATGGACTAGTAAATGATCGTGGAGAGTTGTCATTCTGTCAATGTCTGATTGTCTCCACGATACATTTGTCCAGTAATGTCCCTGCCCTCCTCACCCCCCCCCCCCCAGATTAGGTTAACACTTCCTAACCATAATGAGTGGGGAGGCAACTAACCTTTTTTTAACCGTTCTCCCTTAACTTTTTTTATTCAGAAATTCCCAGAGACAGATTCACTCCATATTTACTTAATACTGGGGGATATTTTTTTTAAAATTTCATTAAAACAAGACAGTTTTTTTGAGAACATGGAACGTAATCCATTGTTTTTTTAAAAGAAAGGGACCATGGACAGTTGCAAATTTCTATGTCCATTGAGAATTCTGAACTTTTGCTACATAACTTCTCAAGATAAATTTTTTTTTATTAATACAAAAAACATTGAAAACTAGAAAAAAAAAA
>JABASK010001180.1:0-10370 GCA_019776465.1 Rambutanura hunanensis
TATTTTGCTGCATTACATTTTAGAAATACGAGGATTGTAAAAAGTATTTGAGGGATTTGGGCAGAGAAGACCTTCTCGGCAATAGCAGCGAAGTCACATCTCCTGACATAGCAATGACAACTATGGTAATAGCACAGAAAATATTCTAACTTCCAACAATACAACAGTCGTTTTATTTCCAAATGATTTTTCTCGTTTCAGTTTGGCAAAATGACCATGATCATGACACCTAGTAATGATATTGACGAGTCCAATTGGAGCGGAAGCCAAGAGAAAGAATTAATTAGTTATTTTACAAAGAGAATTAATGAGTTAATTCATTTGCTACAGCTGTGTGATCGAAAGGCAGTGACGTTTCAAAACGAAGTGAGTTTTGTTATTATTATGACTTGTAGTTGGTGAATGTTAATTATGAAATTAATTAATTTTAATTCTACTGTACCAGTGCAATGCCCTGCAAGCCCATTTACTTTTCACGGTGGACGAGAAAACACGGGTTCAACAGGGATTTGATGAATTGCAAACGAAACACGTGGCGTTGTCCGAGGAGTTGCTTTTAATTACAAGTACGTACGAGGCTCAACTTCAAACATTAACAGAACATATTGCAAATATGAATGACAAATTGGCATTACAAACGGACACTATTGACTCTCTCGAATCTCAATTAAAGGTTTGTTCATCATTCGTTCAAAATCACCAAATAGGAGTTGTTAAATTTGATTGACAATTTATTTTATGCATATTAATCTTTGTAGCATGGTACCAAGAAGAAGTGAATCAATTCTTACACGCGGCCTTGGTTTTCTCCGGTACAATTAATAAACATCGTTTTACACTCGTTTGGACCAAAACGTTAACGTTACTTTAAATTGTGATCACACTCTCAGCCGAAAATACAATCAATGCGTTTCTTTTGCTTTCTATGTTCAACGCGAGAACTGCTCTTAAGTATTAAGCTACATATATTTAGTTAATTTACGCGTACTACTTTTAGTGAGTACTGACAATAATTGTGTGTGTACACATATATTCATACTCGAAGCGTTAATCCAACTACTAGCCAGCTCAAGTGTAGGTTAAGATAGTGTTTTTGAAGTACCATCCGTGTCCCATTTTTGGCACCCTGATATGCTCATGTCTGCTGCACTATTTCTACCCGGGAATTCTCGGGAATGTACGGGACTCCCGGTAAGTCCAACAGCTGAAACGTGCACTACACAACGCAAATCCGACCACACCCTGCCTTGCAGTTTCGTATAAATCCCTGATGAAAAGGATACAAAAGAATGGAGCATATTACGTGGATTAGGTGGGGAAGCTTATAGTTTCACAGAATCCAATAGTATCGTAGATGGGGCCGGGTTAGATCATTGCCTGGTTCAATGGAAAGCCGTGTGTTCGAAATGTAGGATAGTCCTTTTGTGAATTGAATGATTTTTCCAAGGTCAATTGAAGCAGTGAGGGGAGCGGCTTTTTTTTATCCAATTAGGTTCCCGTACCAACTCTCCCTCATTGCAGTTTAGTGAGACATGATGCTGCGGAATCTTTTGAAAGCTTTTAGTTTTTATACGCACGAATTTTGTCAACGCTTATTGGTATTCAGGGAATAAACGATCACGGCTTTTACATAACGGCAAAAGTATTTACTATGCCATAATGCCATGGAATAAGTTCCTTTTTCTATGGAACCTATGGACATTTAATATCGCAAATGGTTTAGCGTTTAGCGCTTTTGATGTCGCCATAACTTTTGAGTATTGTGATATTGTGAATGTATATACTAGTATACTAGATAACTGCAAGCTTTTCCGGTGTTTCAGATTTGAAAGAGGAGCAAAGTGAAACATTTTTCTAACTCTAAGGTTTCACGAGAGGCTTTGCATAGTAAACTAACTAAATACCGGCCAACCAAGACGTAGTTCAAATCGATATGTTGAATTTAATGTAACAACGCCTTTACATTCAAATCCATTTGGTGTTCTCATTGGTACTTCAGTTTTAGGCAAGCCCTATCACATAATCTGCAAACACTTTAATCTGTACTGTAAGTAGCGTTGTGAATTGTGCAAACAATTAATACATTTCCAATTCAGGTATTTTTATTTGCACTCAACGTTCCTATACCTTTATGTTGCATAATTATAATGAGTTAGGTTTTGTCCTCTAAAGAACTTTAAATGAATTTTTGCTCATTGTTGCGAATTCAATTTGCGAGTAGGTAAATGTAAAATTTATGGTATCTTTGAATCGAGGGGAAAAAGCACTTTTTTCTAAAACTATTTTACAAACGGGAACTTTCTGGTCTTAAATTCTGAAATGGGAAGTAGGTATTTACCTAAAATTAATTACTTATTGAAACTAAAGTCAGGATTTTAATTTTATGGAACGGCGCGAAATAGTATGATAAGGATAACAATCCTACTCCATTTATTCTTGCTTAAGTTTGCGGGTGATCGGTGAAGGTTATTCGAACGCGCGTGTATTCACTATCAACATTCGAGATGTCGTCTTGTATGTCAGTCGTTCGTCGTAGCTGTCATCTCTTGACATGTGCTGGTGGTCCGCCTCCAGGCAGAGGTTTCCCTGTGCCTCTGTATCTTACAATTCAGATGCTACTGCATGCAGATGATTTATTCGGACGTCAAGGTCACTTTTTTGTGCCTCATTTGTCTAACTAAAGTACCATTCATATTCTACTTACTATTACAAGGAACTGCCATCATTTGAAAACGATTAAAATAAAAATCCCTTTGCCTTTCTTGCCAACCCCGAACACACCCACCAAACTAAAGACCGGCGTTTTACTTACGTTAATATTCCTCTGCTTTATTTTATAGACCAAAGCAACGCTGTATCCAGGCGTCACTTCACTTTTGTGTGCCACGAGGACGATTTTAGTTGCTAATTCGCTTGAATTCATCACCGAACCGTTGTAAAACATTTGGAAAATGGCACAATACAAACTCTCGTACTTCAACGTAAGACACATTTGCTAAATTTCCATCAAGCACTGAACTTTTTTGATAATTGCTTTTGCTTCATTAGTCTTAGTTACGAGCTCTGGGTGAGCCAATGCGCTTCATGTTTGCACTGAAGCATGTTGACTTCGAAGACAACCGAATGGAGCATGAAGATTGGCCGAAACACAAAGCAGGTAAGTTATTGTTTCAAATAATTTTAAGTTCTGTTTGTTTTCAATTCTTTTTCCACAGAGTATCCATGGGGAACCCTTCCCGTACTTCAGCACGGAGACATCGTGATTGGACAATCTGGTGCCATCCAAAGGTACTTAGCCAAAAAATTTGATTTGAACGGTGCCAACGAGGTGGAACACATTAAATCCGACGAAATCGTAAGTGAAGAGCCATTATTATTTGCCTATTAAACCTTTATTGTCATGAAAATGTTCGAATTGTCAATTAATTTCCAGGTCGAAGTTATCACCGATTTGAGGCAAAAGTTTTTCGCAGCCCATTTTTATGATGAGAGACGCGGCCAAAAAGGAGCAAATGATCAAGGTGGTCGGAGAAGAAACGCTTCCAACGTACTTGAAGAAACTCGATGATATCCTGGCTGCCAATGGTGATTTCATTGTAAGTCCCAACAGTATTCATTAATTCGAGCAGCCTTTACCATTTTCACACAAAATATTGATGAAAACCGACAGTTATAACTGATTACACTTTTCAAATCATAGGTGGGTAAGCAAGTAACCTATGCCGATCTCAATGTTGCTTCATATATCGAAATCTTTGCTGAGGGGCATCCCGGCTTGCTGGATGCTTATTCGCACATCAAAGCTCATCAGGACAAAATCTTTGGCTTGGATGGAATCAAGGAATGGATTGCGAAACGTCCTGCCACTCAAGTATAAGTTACTTAATCCGTCATATTTGCAGGCGGTTTTTAGAATTCATGGAGTTAAATCTATGAATTTCTGAATGGCTAAAGAGTAGGTTAGTTGAGATCTTGGTAATATAATATGAAGAACTAACGACTTACCTACCTCCTTCGACTAACCTACAAAAATTTTCCTCACAGTAAGAAATAAAATAAGTGTTTAAAGAAGAGAATTTTGAAACACAATATTCTTGAGCAGTGGATGATGGGATTAACAATTTAAATATGTAGGTTGTTTCTCCAAAATTACACAGAAAACACTTATCCCTTTTCCACAAAAAATGTATAAAATTGCATAAAATTTTCTGGAATCACTGAATTTAGGTTCTGGCAGGCGGCAGCTCCTTTCTGGTTTCCAATAATTAGCTAATAAGCTATATTTTTCAGAATTTACACATATAAGAAATTGAACACAACACTAATTCAAGGCAATATACTCTTGAGAATAAAGTAACCTAACCATTTATTGCTGTAAAACTTTAGAGAAACACGAATAAGGATTGCTTTCCACCACTGAACTTCCTTAATGGTTTGCCCTTGCTTTTCGACAATTTACCGAAGTTAATAGTTTTTGTAACTTTCAGGGTAATGGAAAAGAAATAGTTAAGTAAATGTTGGAGCTGGAAGAAGAGGAACAGGATGAAATAAAATTTCAACTTCACGTTAAGTCCAGCATACCTTACCTGCTGTGGTTCTAAATGTAACTTGTCGACTATTTTACGCATAGAAAGAATTCCAAGCAGTGGGCGGGTTGACGTAAGATTGCCCATAAACACCTGGGTCCGACGCCGGGGGTGGTGCTTGGGAGTGCGAGTTCCACGGTGGTCCGTACTGGCCTTGTTGGGGATATTGTCCATGTCCATACTGCGGAGGGTACCGGGGACCGGGCACCTTCTCCATAATTGTAGCCCGACGGATGGTTGTCAACTGCGGTTGCTGCATTTGGAACATCTCTGGAGAGTGAAACGAAATTATTAGCAGTTACATAGTAAGGTAGTCAAAAAAAGAAGAATAACATTCATGTTAACAGAAAATTATTATACTGGGGTTTGGTGGTGTTTGGAACTGCAGATTCCGACTTCTCCTCAGGTTTCACTACTTTCAAAATTGCCTGAATTTCTTCTTCAGCATTTTTCAGGCTTCAAAAAATTTAAGAATCGCTTAACATTTCAAAACCTTCAAAATGACCCGGACCCTAGTAGTTTCAGCAGAAAAGCTTTATCTTACACTTTCACATCATTCGTGTAGTCTTCTAAAAATTCCAATTTACGTCTGGCAAATGTGAGCTTCTCTTCTTTCTCGAATTTTTGAAATTCCATAGTCGAAAGCGTAAAGTACCAGTTCAAAGTCCACCGGTGAAGCGTTCATTCCCAATTCAACAAGTGCCATAAGGAATTTCGGAGACGACTCCTATTTCCAAAGTTACAAAGAGTTAAAAATTCATTAGAAGAAAATAACAATATAAATTATAGCATTATAATGTAAATGTCGCCATTACTTCATCAGACTCCAATTTAGACTTTAGCAATTCCACCGCCTTCGCATACGATCCTTGGATCTAATAAACGTGTAACAAACGTATAACAAAATAGGAAAAAAAATACAATATAATGCAACAACTAACTGGTTTAGTTAAAAATTATGTTACCTTATTCAGGAATCGCGCGTATTTTATGGTCATTTGAACGGTGAGAGTTTTGTTCTGACTTTCCCGAAATATATTTTTCGAACAGTTCTACACATTTGTTCAAGTCGTTTCGACGACGTTCGAAATTAATGTGTCGGTAATAAACTGGGAGACACGAGGAATCCAAAGACAATATGAGTTCCTCGTAAATTGTACTAGCTCTCTCAAGATTTCCTAATGTTTAAAAAATCATTTGAAAAATCAAAATGACAAAGTGTTCAACTTCTTTAGTATAACCCTCAAAAGTGTGCCTTCTTGATGTTGCTAAAAATGTATCTTTACCTTGACCCTCTTCGAATGCAGCAAAATCCAAGCCGAACTTGTAAACTTTGGGATGATGAATTCTGGTAGTCCGAGTAAACACTTCTTCTATCTTAACCAATATCCGGTGTATCCTGAGACTGGAGGAATTGTAAATACTGTGGAAGTTGAAGAAATTTAGCATTAATATTTGAAATTCAAATAAAACATCTTTTCTATTCCCCATCCCCATGGGGGCCGAGGTAACCAACCTTATCCCAATACTCGGCATACATTGCACAAGCGATAAGACATCGCTCAAACAATGTAGTTATGCGCTTCAGGTTTCCCTTCCCAATTTCAAACTCCAAATAATCTGTCCAGTTTTTAAGTTGATTCTTCTCAACTGGTTTCACATGAAAGTAGAGGTCGTTTGATCTGTTTAAATTCGGAGATGGTGAAATAGTATTTATTCCATTTATACGTCTGGTTGATTCCACCTTTTTAAACTTACGCCTTCCTCAAACGCAGCTCGTATTTTTACTTCTTCCATTGCACCTTCAAACATTTCAGTCCGGCGCCGAATAATTCTGTCACGTAATTTGGTAGTAAGATCTTGTTCACTTGTTTCTTCACTGCCAAATTCATCCAACAGGGAGGAATATTCGTATTCTTGAAGTATATCGGAGGGTTCATGCTCATTTACAAAATCCAGTAATCTGTAAATGAAAAATAAGATAGTAAGAAGAATTTCCAAAACGATTCAATATTGTTCAACATGAATGTTACTTGTCAAAGTGCTTTCTCAAGGATTGTGTTGGAGTGCTGATCATTTGATCCCACACTTGCATGGCATTCTGCAAATTCTTAATTTCTGTCTCCCACTGGACGTATAGTTCCCATAATTTATCCGATCTTGTTAAAAAATACAAAAGGAATGACTTAACTTAACAAATATGATTTTTTGATTTTTAGTACTTTAGAGAAGAAAAAAGTGTACCGAAACTCTAGGCCGCATGTGTCGATGCCCTCATCGAACTTTGCGCGAATTAAATCGTGATCCTCTTCGAAAGTAGACTTGACGTAAGTAACGAAATGAATCCAGAGGTCAACGCTGAGCGGAATCGCTTGGAGACCACGACTGAAAATCTGAAAATCGAATATAGTATGAATCAATAAACTACGCTACGTCAAAAAGCCAAGGCTTTCAGCAAAGAGTAAGTCTTGGCTCTTTGGAAAACAAATGCTTTCTTATATAAATGAACTCTTGAGAAAAAAATAAAAACGAACAAAAGGGTCTAATAAAGGGTACAAGAAAATATATGATACTTTGAGGAATTATTCTGTTTGTTTAAGGTCATACCTGTGCCTTCAAAATTTTCATTCTTACGACATCCTCAACACACCGCTAATAAATCATTTGATTTCAGATTTCGAGTTACGCCGCGTGGAGGTAACAACTCACGAAATTAAGTACAGAGCAGAGACAAATGAATTTGAGTAAATAAATTAGGACAAAGATTACAATTAAGCTACAGAGAAAATGAGTACAGAGTTTCTGTAGTAATAAAAATATAACAAGTAACGGTAGCTGCTCAAGCGGACTGATTTTAGGTTCCTCATTCCCATGTCGAGTGGGGCCTCGATGGATAAAGGCTGAACACTTTAAGAGCAACGTGATTCATTAGTCATTGGAAAAATCAAAAACAAATATTTGTAATGAGTAAAAAATGTGAATATGGTATTATACCCAATTGGAGCTGTAGAAAAATTCTACGCCAAATAAAATTTTCACGTTTTAAAATACCTACAATAGGATTATTTGGAATTATGAAAATTCCAGGATATGCATAAGCGCTGCTCTTTTTAGTGTCAAGTCCCTCACCTGCTGTACTTCGAAGTCAGAGCCTCGTCGCCTTGTGTAGTCTGCGTACTTCTTCCAATATCCGTAGCAGTAAGGATACTTTTCCAGGAAAGCGTCGTAAGCTTCTCCAGCAACGGATTTGTCCGACTGCAAATACTTAGGTTTATGCGATATTTTATCAAGTCAATGCGTTCGACACTTGTTATCGAATAAGCTTCAAATAACGCTGAATCATCAAGTATTGCAAAAAAGAAAGGCGGATAATCTTACCACTTGGTCAACATATTGGAGAAGGTGAGTCCATGCAGTAAAATCGTTTGGGTCTTGTTCCACGGTGGACCAAAACTTTTCCAAATCGGGAAAGAGTTCTTTAACCTCTTTATCCAAGTGAGACTTTTTTAAAGGTGACATATCCTGGCTTGTTTCAGAATCTTGACCCAGATCATCTAACTTCCTCTTCTTCAGGATGTCATCCTTGTTACCAGTTTCAAGTCCAGAAATCATCACGCCTGAAGTCCCGTTGCTTTGATCCTCTGTTCAAATGATAAACGAACGAGTATTGAAATTACAACCTTAACAAATAAGAAGGGACGTTTGACTTTTGCTTGGACTTTACGATCCCACTCGGTCAGTCTTTTCCCTATCCCTATGCTGTGTACTGTGTAATAGAAAAGTCAGTCTTTTACAAAAGTCAGTTGTTTATGCAGACCCGATGTCAGGTTTAGGGAGTGTGTATCAAAATTTTCAAAGTTGCTGCCCATCTCCCTGGATTTGAGTCCTCAAAGAAATAAAGGTTTGAAGCCGAGACTGTTAGAAGGAAACTAACCCTAATGTTGTGAGTTACAACGATGAAAACTTCAAATACACAATCCTCGCTCAACATGTTAAATTACGTAAAAAATATTAATTTGCTTTGACTGCTTTTCCAATAGGTCGAAAGCTGAAAAGTCCTCTCAACATTGATTTCGAGTGACACAGAATTCTACTCCTCGTACACTGACTGACTGACTCACGTCAATATTGTTGAGAGGTTGCAAAAGACTTGGTCAAATCAAAATCTAAAACACTAAAATTAACTCGTTCAACTTAGTATTAGTTCGACCGTCAGCTCCGTTTACCAGGAAAGTTTTCAGCGTATTTCCCATGAATGAATGATACATTTCCCGTACTTTCTATAATTGAGTTTGATAGGGCACCTGGATTCAAATTACTGTCGTCCTCGAAGTTCCCATTTGGAGAGTGCGATTCCATCGTGTTTTCAGCTGAATCGTCCGGTGTTGCAAATGCCATGCTCTTACTGTGATACAGAATAAACGATACCACTATTCATATACCATGTTTTCTATTAAACTTAGCATTAAATGGGTGGTGTTTACCTAATGTAATCCCAAGAAAAATTTTAAAAGTCCCGTTCCATTCCATCTCTCGCCGCTAGGTTAGGTTTGGAGCAAAACCTAACAAGGCTAACAGATAGGACGCGACTGAAAAATTTCTCTGGACAACCTTTGGTAAACACCACCCCGGTTAAATGAATATTTAATTTTTGATTCCTATCTTACACTGAACGAATATCTTGGTTTCTTTTCTGGTGCCCTGGTGGTACCGCTGTTCTAATGTTAAGTATGAAATTCAGTATAGCAGTATGTATCGCTGTCCTTTGCCTTTATTGGCGTTTTAATTTAACTAGTTACAGTTAAAAGTTAATTATTGCAAACAAACAGGCGGACAAGAAAAGAAATCCTGAATAACGAAATACCCGACAAGAAATGGGAATGGGGAACTAAAAAAAAGAGGCGCAGGGCAAAGTTAGGAGGTTGGGTGTACGGAAGCGTATTCGGGCCACTTCACTTCTCATCTTTTCGCTTCCATAAGAATGTATTGCCCCAAAAGAAAAAGTGATGTCAGTTTCACAACTAAACTTTTTAACGTATATGAAAATATAGTTCACTTTATAGTTAACTTTTGTATAGGTAAACCTGTTTTGCACCAATTGCGCAAAGCGGATCAGAAATGCGATTATTGAAGCGATATGCGGTTTAAGATTTTTTTAAAAAATATTTTTAAGAATAAATGATTAAAAAATTTCCGAAAGCACTTTCAGAAGTTTTTGAGCTTGGGTCAAGTCCGCCTCACAAGTTATGTTAAAAAAAACAAGGAAAAATAATTTTTTTTAAAGAAAACCTCAAAAATTTCAGAAACTAGAATTACCGGCCGCCTGATTTTTGAAAGGAAAGTCAAACTAAAACCAAATAACAGTTTCAGAAATTTCTGAGCTTGTGCCTGGTATGTCAAGAAAGTTATGGCCAAAATATTTGTTCAAATTTCATTTGTTTTAGAAAAAAATAAAAAATTTCAAAAACTAGATGCACCGGCCGGGTGATTTTTGAAAGAAAAGTTAAAATCAAAACAGAAAACAATTTCAGAAATTGCTGAGATTGTGTCATGTATGTGAAGAAAGTTATACCCAAAATACATGATAAAATTTTACTTTTATTTCATAAAAACTCAAAATTTCAAAAACTAGACGTACCGGCCGGCTGAATTTTGAAAAGAAACTAAAACTCAAACCAGAAAACAATTTCAGAAATTTCTGAGCTTGTGTCAGGTATGTGAAGAAAGTTATACCCAAAATACATGATAAAATTTTACTTTTATTTCATAAAACTCAAAATTTCA
>JABASK010001181.1:0-10366 GCA_019776465.1 Rambutanura hunanensis
TATTTTAGAGGAAACTGGATGTCATTTGACGACACTGACGTTGGAGCAATTGCGTCTGCCTGAAAGGGATTTTGAACAGTGGGTTGATTTAATATTTAAATCGAACATTCCGATACTTAAGCTCACATTGTTAGATCATTATCCTGGTCCCGGCTGGAATCTACTTGCAAAACAACGCAATTCTTGTGTTCAACAACTGAGTATTCAATGCGCATATCTTAATGAAGTTACTGAAATTAGTTTAATTGAGGAATTCCTCGGAAATTGCACAGCCCTGAAGTCTTTCGAATTGGGTATCTGTCTCCACGATCCTCCACTTACTAAATTCAAACGATTAGCACTCCCGACCATGACGCATTTGACAACTCTTAGCCTACAAACTGAAGACATTTCGATTTTTGTTCCATTTAATTTTTCACAATTTTCATGTTTGGAAAGTATTAAATTGACAAAGTTGGACTACAATATTACCGAACTTTTTCAAGGTAGCGCCGTCCATGGGAACGGGGCATTTGGCACAGTGAAATCTTTGGAATTGTATAGATACGTGAGTGGCGGCGAATATCTTGCCACGGTCTTTCCCAACATTTCTCGTCTACAAGTTGGAGTTGATGATAATTCGAGTAAAATTGGGTTGCTATTTAGCAATCTTAACAATTTAGAAGAAGTCAAAATTATAAATCTTTACTGTAAGCTTCGAGATCAACTACTTCCCGAAATAACTCTTGCTTTGCAAGAGATAAAAAGTAAGTAATCTCTAAATTAATTATTTTCAAACTTTTTACAAAATCTAAAACTTTTTTTTTAATTAATTTTAATCAACTTGTTTTTTTATTTCGACATCAGCACTAAAGAAGTTTCATTGCGAATTATTGTCCGATGAGGAATTCGATTCGGAATCCATAGACTTGTTCAATCGCCTTCCACCTTTAGACTTGACCATTTCTACAGTCTTGCCTTGTAAAAATGAGGTACCTTCAAAACCCACTAAAGTACTCATTAGAACTAATCCGTTGCTAATACTAAATGAATTCATTTTTAGCTTACACCCTATATTACACAACTCGAACGCCACCATCATCATGTCCGCTATTGCTATTACTGAATTATCCCTGGCCATGAATCGAATTCATATGTTTTCCTTTATCCATCAACTGCTAAAAGATAAAAACGAGGCTGGTGGAAGTGTGACATTGACTAAAGCCAAAGAATGAGCAATAATACCAGTACAAGTTATCTAAACCTTATTAATTGTGATTAAGTTTGATTTAGTCCCATTATGCGGTTCATTTTGTTCATGAAACTAAAATTTTTCCTGTGAAAGTTTTGCGCGGGGGTTAAAGTACAGCACTTTGCCTTCGATTTTGCAACAAGAGTAGATTATAAACAGCCGTTGCGTTGAAGTGATTTTACCAAATTTTATTAAAAAAAGTGCAATACCTAAGCGAATAACTTTCAGCAGCAATAATAAAGCATTATACAGCTCAAAAGCATGGATTGTACTGAAATTCGCAAAGGGTCGATTATTCATCTGTCAGAGGTAAAAATGACGTACGATTAAGAGTATATTTATTAAATGTTAAGTACTGTCTCATTTTTTAATGCATTGGTTAACTAAACCGATATTGACTCTGCCTATTGACATTAATATTTGTTATTTTCTTGAATTTAAATAGGTGCTTGAAACCATCTTTGCTTTCATTTCAACACAAGACTTGTTGCTTAACTGTCGGATAGTGTCAAGGTCGTTCAACCGCAGTGCCGTATATGTCAGTCTTAATTATCGCCTAGTTCCATTTAATAAGAAAAAAGTCGACGAACTTATGTTGTCTAACGTTAATCAGTTCAATGTTGTTCCTCCTCCATTTTCATTTTCGATAAATGTCGACTTAATGACAACAGAAGAGGATGACAGGCGACTCGATATTATCGCCACGAAATATGGAACGACATTTAAATCACTCATTGTTACTACTGGTAGTTATCCGTGCATTATGTTTCTATTAAGTCTGATGCCAAATTTAGAGAAACTCGTAGTAAATATAAAACGGAATTTGTGTTTTATGCAATTCTATCGCAATTCTATCCATTGGCAAGGAGGTTTCAAGCTAAATAATCTTAAACACCTGGTAATGGAAAGTACTCGTGAGATGGACCTCTACTTTACATCACTTCTGACAGATATTCTGGGGAAAACTGGATGTCAGTTGACCTCATTGGTTTTCCTTCATGCACATCCACTTTCACCTTTCCCGTGGATTGATTCAGTTATTAAAGCAAATATTCCAAAAGTGAAATTGGGCTTAAAATAACAACTTTTCGGACGTCGGCTGGGCTTCCCTTGCAAACCAGCAAAATCCATCCATTCAAAAACTAATTGTCGACATTCCTTACTGGAAAGACATTAAGCGTTATGAATGTCTCGAGAAAGTCCTTGAAAACTGCATCGGATTAAAAACTTTGGAAATTCGTGGTTTTCATCAAGCTTCTAGCACTCCATCTCCGAAAAGCAGACGGTTAAAGCTCCCAGCCATGAGTAACATCAAGACGCTTAGCATAGAAACTAACAAAGCGTCAGGCATTTTTCCTATTCATAGTTGGCAACTTCCACGCTTGGAAACTGTCAGGCTGTCACATTGGGACTACAACATTGATGAATTCTTTGGCGGTTCGATTGTCCTGGACAATGAAAGATTTAACACGGTGAAAACCTTGGATTTGAAAAGTTATCAAAAAGGGGCCACAAGTATTAGCAGCATCTTCCCCAACGTTACTCGCCTTATTCTTGGAATTACACATCATATTGACCCATTTTTCATTAATATGAAGCATTTGAAAGAAATGGAAGTCAAATTTAAGTTGCCGGATTTGAATTGTCAAAATCAACTTGATAAAATTATTTCTTGGTTGGAAGATTTAGGAAGTAAGCATTAAATAATTTTTTATCAACCCTCGTAGGCATTTCATACTGTAATCAATTGTAACATCTACCCATTATTTATTACCCTAGCTCTAGAAAAATTTCGATTTTGGGCCGATCGTCCCTTGGACAGGGAAATCATCGATATGCTGATGCGACCTCGGCCACTAGATTTGACGATTGCTACGCCTTGTGATAGCTGCGACATTGAAGTAACTCACTCATTCAGTATTAATATTATTATTAAAACAAAATTTAAAGAAACAACTTAAAAAATTTTTCTTGTAGTTTACCTCCGCTGTCTCATTCCTACGGCGTCACCACCTCCAAGTTAATTGCCATACGATGAAATAAGTGATGCCTCGTCTCGACTACCACCACCACCGCTTCAAAGTCCGTGCCATTTTTCGATTAAAAACTTTTAGTACATTTTCTATCTTTCGCCCGAGTTAAGTTTCTTTTATTTTTTTAACCTAATGTTGAGAGAGAAGGAAAATTTTCTAAGTTTTTAACCCACGCTCACATAACTCATATCGGACCGACGTGGAAGATAAAAAACACCGATTGAGTGATGACATTTCAATAACTTTCATAAACCTTCGTTGCGAATACGTTCTACATTACCGTTCGTGTTCGTGTGTGCAATTT
Organism: Rambutanura hunanensis; assembly: GCA_019776465.1. Lineage (NCBI taxonomy): Eukaryota > Metazoa > Arthropoda > Collembola > Poduromorpha > Neanuridae > Rambutanura > Rambutanura hunanensis. Next base: position 3,569 of record JABASK010001181.1, read on the forward strand.
TTTCCTGTGAGAGTTTTGGCTTTTGCATCAGTACTTATTGTCAACCGCTATTGCGTTGAAGTGAATTTATCAAGGCATTTAATGTGCAATAGCATCATAATCAGCTGCAGTAGTGTGATCATTGCCTATTCCAAGTATACAAATCATGGATTCCAGTCAATTCGACAAAGCGCCGTTAATTAATCAGTTGCTACCTGAGGTAAATAGTAGTTGATAAAATCATCTTACTGTAATAAAGCCATAGTTTATTTTCACTTATGTTATTCACACGTGAACCGTTTATTAATATTTTGATCAACCGCTGATTTAAAAAAATATCTTAATAGCTGCTCGAGCGCGTGTTTTCTTTCCTATCAATTCGAGAATTGTTGACCAACTGCCGATTCGTGTCGAAGTCATTTAACAGAAGCGTCATAGTCGTCAACAGTCATTATCGCTACGTTGTTTTCAACAAGGAAAAGGTCAAGGAACTTGTATTGTCCAATAACACCGATGAATTTAGTGGGATTCCTCCGCAATTTCTATTCTCGATCAATTTCGATATGGTAATAAATGAAAGCGACAACCAAATAAGTTCACATATCGCTAAAAAATATGGAATCCTAATGAAATCACTCCATGTGTCATTGAGCAACTACGATCACGTTTTGTTTCTCCTCAAAATGATGCCAGGTCTAAAAAGGCTCACTATTCATTATTATCCGGTGAATTGTTCAGGTACTAATACAAATGCTGTTCCAGAAAGGAGTGAGATTAAGCTCTATAACCTCAAGTACTTCGAATTGAGAACTTATTGGTCTGATGACTGTCATGTTGTTCCATTTCTAAAATTTGTTTTAGAGGAAACTCGATGTCATTTAACCACTCTGACTTTTGAGAATTTGTGTTTTTTGGAAAGTGATTTTAAACAGTGGGTTGATTTAATATTTAAATCGAACATCCCGACACTCAAGGTCACATTGTCGGATCATTGTCCTGGTTCTGGCTGGAATGCACTTGCAAAACGGCGAAATGCTTGTGTCCAAGAACTTAATATTTACTGCAAATATCCAGGTCTGAACACAGCAGTTGACGCCACTGTCATTGATGAGTTCCTCAGAAACTGCACAGCACTAAAAACTTTCGAGTTAGGTGAGTGTCGCCATCCGACTCCACCAACTGAATTCAAATGCTTGGAGCTACGGACCATGACGTCATTGACGACACTTAGCCTACCTGGAAAATTTTCCATTTTTGTTCCATTCACTACTTCAGAATTTCCGTGCTTAGAAACCGTTAAACTATCAAATTTGAACTACGATGTTGTAGAACTTTTTGGTGGTACGGGCGTCCATCACAAAAAGTTTGACACTGTTACAACTCTGGAATTAAAAGAATATTGGAATTGCGGTCAATATGTCGCCGTTGTGTTCCCAAATATTTCTCGACTAGAAGTCACAGTTTTGGAACCGTTTCAAATTGGGATACTTTTCATTAATCTGCACAATCTGGAAGACGTAAAAATTAGAAGCGAGCGTGGTGACCTTCGAACATACCTTCCGGAAGTCATTCTTTTTTTGCAAGAGAAAAAAAGTAAGGAACTTGAAACTAACTGTTCCAGCCCTTTACAAACCTGATTGTTTTAAACTAAACATTTATTTTTATTTTGACGTTAGAACTAAAAAAATTTGATTATGAACTATGGTCCGCTGAAGATTTCGATTTGGATTCTATTGACCTGTTCAATCGACTTCCACCATTGCACCTGATCATCTTTACACCTTGTCTTTGCAAAATTGAGGTAATTTTAGTACTTCATATACCGTCTTCATACTGCATCCGTGATTAAAAATTAAAACTGCATTTTAGCTTACATCCTATTTCGAACAACTTAACCGCCACCATTATCAAGTTCAGTATTGCTTCGACACAGCGTGACACGCCATCGAAATGACATTTGAAAGAAGTATTCCAACAAACGTTAACTTATGCCTGGTGTGCGCCTTTATTAATCTGGAAATAAAGTAATTTTTAAAAATAACAATAAATTTTTGTTAAAACGCATTTAGCGTTACTAAGAGTATTTCGTGGTTAAATTGATGATTTTAGCTTACTAACATTTTACGTCACGTCATCATCATCATGTATGTTACTATATTTTGATTTTTCTCAGAACACACGTTCCATCGACGAACATTTTTATACTTATCCATCAATCTGATTTATGGTCGATTAGTCATCTTGCAGAGGTAAAAATGACTTACGTGTCAACTTATTGGAATGTTTTTGAAGGGTAAAGGACTATACTTTAATCGACCTTGAGTGGTTTACTAGCGTCATAAATATTATTCATATAAATATTATAATTCCAAAGGAAATACGTATATTGAGGAATTAAGCAAAATGATACATTTCAATTTTAATTTAGTAAATGGGAGAAAAATTATTTTTCAAAATCACAAGTCACAGGTCAATTGATGGGAGAGCGAGAGCAGTAATCTCTGGTCGAGGTTAGTTAATTATTCATTTCATTCATGTGATTTAAGTTGACTATTTGACTATTTTTATTATTTTTCGAAAATTGTTTCGTTAACCTTTTTTGTGGAACGTAACTTCGAAACCCCCTAGTTTTTAATACTTTTTGTATTAATTGAATGATATCATATAAACTTCAAAAGTGTTCACAGTTAATTTGTTTAAATCATCCTACTGTACCGTAATATTGCACAACATATCCAGTTGACTAATTTACACGTGTCACTGAAATAAATTTCAATAATTTTGTAATCTGAAGTGAAAAGCTTTGGAACATGCGTCAATTAGGCGTTGCTTCCTGCTGTTAGTTCATTTGTCCTTGCAATCAAAATGTTTGAACTTTGTCATTTATCAGAGGAATTAACGTCACCAATGGAATGACGAAATTAAAGTTTATTATCGGTGATTTATTTAATATCGAATGAAGTAGGTTATAAAAAGTTACAAACCTGCGTTGTAACTGTAATTCGAGGATTTTAGTTGTGTGGTTGTACTAGTTTATTGATTAACTAGCTAAAAGTACTGAGCAGTAAAGAATTATAACTTTCGTAAATTTTCAGCCTTCTCGTTTTTAGGTTTGTACAAAATTGGGACAGAAAATCATGAATTCCAGCGAAATCAACATAGCGTCGACTATTAGCCAGTTGCTACCAGAGGTTCTAATTTTTTATTATTATTTAGTATGGTATAATCATAAAAAAATTATATGGCGATGTCTCGAAAGTCATCTAATCATTATCCTGTGACCAATTGATATTGACTTGTTTGGTGTTGTTTAATGTTTATTGCTCAATTGACCACATTTACTCTTTTTTTAATGTCAACAGTTGCTTGAGCACGTCTTTTCTTTCATATCTACTAAAGAACTGCTGACCAATTGTCGATTCGTGTCAAGGTCGTTTAACAGGAGCGTCCTAGCCGTCGGTAGTCTTTATCGCTACGTTGCGTTTAACAAGGAAAAACTCAAGGACCTTAAACTGTCCAACACCGATGAATTTAATGGGATTCCGCCGCCTCCATTTTCATTTTCGATCATTCTCGATATGTTAATGGATGACAGCGACATCCAAATAAGTTTTCTTATTGCCACGAAATTTGGGTACCTTATCAAATCACTTTATGTGATACTGTACAAATACGACGACGCTCTTTTTCTCCTGAAAATGATGCCAAATTTAAAAACACTGTCGATACAAAGCTTGCCCTTTCTGTATCCAGAAACTAATACAAATCCTGTTCCTGAAAAGGATGAAGTTAAACTCTATGACCTCAAACTGTTGGAAGTGATAAGTCATTGCCTGGATGACAGTCATGTTGTACCATTTACGAAATTTATTTTAGAGGAAACTGGATGTCGTTTGACGACGCTGAAGTTTGAGCAATTACGTCTTCCTGAAACTGATTTTGAAGAGTGGGTAGACTTAATATTTAAATCCAACATACCCATACTGAAGCTCGCATTGTCAGATCATTGTCCCGGTTCCGGCTGGAATCTACTTGCAAAACGACGAAATGCTTCTGTTCAAGAACTGAATATTCAGTGCGCTTATCATAATGATGTAGTTGAAGTTAGTGTACTTGAAGAAGTCCTCGAAAATTGCACAGCACTAAAGATATTCGAATTGGGTCACTGTTCTCATGGAAATCAACTAACAAAGTTGAGATGCTTGGCACTGCCGACCATGGGGTCGTTAACGACGCTTAATCTACTAGCTGAAGACATTTCCATTTTTGCTCCATTAAATTTTTCGCAACTTCCATGCTTGGAACGCGTTCAACTGGCAAATTTGGACTACAATATCACAGGACTTTTTGCTGCTACCGGCGTTAATGATAACAAAACTTTTGACACGGTCAGAATTTTGGAATTGAAGAAATATTTGAGTGGAGGTCAATATCTCGCCCTCGCCTTCCCCAACATTGCTCGTCTAGAAGTTGCAATTGATAATTCGAGTCAAATTGAACCACTTTTTAGCAATCTTAACAATTTGGAAGAAGTAAAAATTAGTAATCTGAATAGTAACCTGCGAGGTCAACTTCCCGAAATCATTCTTCTTTTGCAAGAGAAAAAGAGTAAGTTTTTAAATTATTCTTATTAATTATTATTTTATTATCATTATTATTATTATTATTATTTGCAAATTTTTGTAAAATCAATATTTTTTTAATTTTGACATCAGCACTAAAGAAACTTCATTGTGAACTTTGGTCCGATGAGGATTTCGATACGGAATCCATTGACTTGTTCAATCGCACTTCCATCATTGGACTTGATCATCTCCACACCTTGGCCTTGTAAAAATGAGGTAATTTCAAAACACGCTAGAGTAGTTCCGATTAATTCGTGACCAAATCTTAATTTATTTTTTAGCTTACTTCTTATATCGCTCAACTTGAACGCCACCATCATCATGTTCGCTACTACTTTGATTTCTCCCCGGACATACTAAAGTGACATTTTTCTTATTTATCCACCAACTTTTTAAAAAGTAGAAATAAAGTGTGGAACTCCAGATATAAAATAAGCGATTGAGTAAGGATTGTATCAATAACTTATCTAAACCTTCGTTGTGATTAAGTTTAATTTGGTTTAAGCGCACTCCAAGTCACATTAACATTTAGATTGTGCAGTTCATACTGCAGTACATGAAACTAAAAATTTTCCTGTGAAAGTTTTGGCGGTGGTTACAGTGTAGGTTTTGGTCCACGATTTTGCAAAAAGAGTGGATTAGCAGTAGGCGTTGCTTCAACGTGATTTAATCAAATATAATATAAAATTGCAATAAAGGTAATTACTTTTAGTTTGCAATTAAAACATGGATTGTACCGAAACTTTCAAAACGTCTATTAATCACCTATTACCGGAGGTAAAAGCGATTTACGAATTTAGTTATTTTTACAGGTATATAAAGTAATGTGTCATTACTGAAATTCAGGTTCAGCTAATACTGAGCTTTGGCAATCGACTATTGCGACTATTTATATTTTATAGACTTGAACGTGAAATTTTTATTGAATTCCAATAGGTGCTTGAACACGTCTTTTCCTTCATTTCCATTCAAGACTTAACGACCAACTGTCGATTAGTGTCAAAGAAGTTTAACTGCAGTGTGATCAATGTCAGTAGTTATTATCGACATGTTCCGTTTAATAAGAAAAAAACCAACGAACTCATGTTGCCTAATATAAAGCAATTTGGTGTTATTCCTCCTCCATTTTCATTTTTGATCGATCTCGATTTAATAACAACACACAATAAGACCCAAATCAATGCTGTCGTACTGACATATGGAACCATGTTCAAATCAATCATTATTACGAGTGATAATTATTCGGATATTCTGTTTCTGCTTAAATGGATGCCGAATCTGGAGAGACTCAAAATAATTATCAAACCAAATCCCAATCCTTATCTGCACGACCGTATTCCTAAAAAAAGAGATTTTAAGCTGACTAATCTAAAATGCATTGTAATGAAAAGCATTCGACCGAAAGACCTTTACGTTATATTATTCCTGAAATATATTATAGAGGAAACTGGATGCCAATTGACATCTTTGGGTTTCTTTCACTTTTATTCGCTTTCCGAAAATGCGCTTAGTACTTTCATTAATACAATTCTTAAAGCGAATATTCAGAAAGTGAAATTGGGTTTGAGGTATAATTATAGAGGTATCGGCTGGACACTCCTTGCAAAACAACGAAATTCGTTCATTAAAACACTCATTATTGACCTGCCTTACTGGAAAGATATTCTACGATACGAAATTCTCGAAGAACTCCTTGAAAATTGTATCGGATTAAGAACGTTGGAAATTCGTGGCTTTGCTAGGGCTTTCAATAGCCCATCTTCGAATTCCAGACGTTTAAAGCTTCCTGTCATGACTAACATCAAGACTCTTAACATAGAAACTAACAAAGTGTCAACTATGTATCCGCTTAATAGTTTGCAATTTCCATGCTTGAAAACTGTCCGGCTGTCACATTTGAACTACAACGTTGAAGAATTCTTTATCTTCGGTGGTACTGCTGAAACATTTAACACGGTGAAAACCCTGGAATTTAAAAAATATTATAAAGGAGCTACAAATATTAGCAGCATCTTCCCCAATGTTACTCGTCTTATTATTGGAATTACACATGACATTGACTCATTTTTCACCAGTATGAAGCATTTGAAAAAAGTAGAAGTCATCTTTGAGTATCCGGATTTGAATTATCAAAATCAACTTCATAAAATTATTTCTTTTTTGGAAGACATAAGAAGTAAGCAATAAATAATTT
>JABASK010001182.1:0-10366 GCA_019776465.1 Rambutanura hunanensis
AATAATAACTAATAATTGCTGAAGTCCAACAGACGCAAGAATTCATCTGCTTCTGTTGGGATTCCTTGAACTAAATTTTCCGAAGGGAAATCACAAGTAAAGCTGTCACCAGCCGCTGGTGTTGCAACCTCTGCTTGTGAATGTCCCGTCGTATTTTTCCAAGTTATAAAAAATTTCTTGCATTCTGTACTTGTTTAATAAATTTCTTGCATTCTGAACTTGTTTGACATAAACATGCAGTTTGTTTGTTTGAAAGAAGAAAATTAAAAAACAAACAAACTGCTGCCCTTATATTTGGTCGGTGAATTAGCATTACGGGTCGTCTCGTGAGACGACCTTATAAAGCGCTACGTTTTTTTTTGTTTAAAGACCTTGGTCTGTACTGTAAACAACAGAAAACGTTGCACTTATTAGTTATCATAGCAAAGAGCAGTATTTGAAGTAATAGTAAATACTTAAGTTTTATTTCTTCGTGTCGAATGTGAAATTACTTTTATAAGCCAGACCCAAAGAAAGTCAAAACCAAGGAAATCTTTTCTTTTTTTAAGATGTAATTCTTTTTGGCCAATTTTAATTCTTCTTTCAACGCCTTACTGTTAAAAGAAAAAAAAAGGTAACCAAGGACATCTGCTAACCTTATAATTACGCGGTAATTTTTCTCGTGAAACGACCTTATAATCGTTAAGTTTCTGTTGTTTACAAACCTTGGTAAAAAATTACCTGCCCTTAAATGTAAAGCATTAACACGAAGTTCTAACAATCTCCCAAAATGCATGCTCGTAATTTTTTTTTAAATATTCATTGTAGCTTGCTGTGCTTTTTTATCTAAAAAAAATTAGGTTAAAAAACAAAAGTAATTTTACAGCATTTTAATTGAAAGTCTTAAAAATCTGTTGAATTTTGACCTTTTGTCAAAACTAATAATTTTACTTTTGAACAAATGTTCCTGGAAGGTGCTAGGACGAGATCAATTGTCGTCCCACTATTTCTTTTTTTTTGGCAATTTTTTATGGGCTAGGTCAAGAGAAGGAAACCTTTATCACAGCAGTTCTTTCTTATAATCCTTACTTTAAACGTTTCTGGAACATCTGGATAAGTCTGGCTAAGGCAAAGAACAATTTATATTAAGAATACAGTTACTCTTTGTATGAATCTGACCCAAAAATTACTTGTCATTTTTTCCTATTTTTTTACCCAATTGAAATTGAATTAGGAACTGAAACTTTTCTTTCTAATTTTAAATAAAGCCTCTCTCGATGATTTCGGCTTCGGTGTCCAAGATTGTTCCAATTTAGGTTCATCAATATCCCTAAGGTCGCTATTATCACTCGGCAGTGTAAGTGCACCAACACTGTCTTTCTCCAAGCGTTGGATTTCATTCTCAACTTGTTTTAATTTTGCATACTCGTTTGTTTTAGTGCGAATCTGTTTTATTACGAAAGTCCGAGTTTCGGTATGTATTCCAATTCCGTCCACATAGAAGCCAGAAAACTTACCGGCAACGGAATTACCTATGACAACTCCTTGCTTACGATCTTCCATCCTCAATTTAAATTGATTCACTGTCACTTGCTCATCTTTTTTTAATAAGCGGTTCAATGCATTCTGTACATCGCTGAAGTAGGGTTTGTTATTCCTACGCCAGTCCTAAACAAAATTAAAGTTTTAGTACTCGACTTCAATATGAACAAATGATGTGCACTATACTTTTTCAAGATCGGCATCTACGCAAACTTGGGTGCCCAAAAGAAGTAGACACAATTGAAAAGTTCTAAACATTTTTCACATAACACAAATTTGTTGTTGGGAAGGACCTTATTTTCGTACAAGTGGACTACAAAATATGTAATTTGCACTCAATCTAGGGCAACAAGTGAGATTTTTGATGAAGATGAACATTCTGCTGGCTTTAAAACAAATTTATACTAAAAATTAGTAAGAATAATTGTGACGTTAATAGTTATTTAGCAGAGAAACCGTGGATTGGGCTTAATCGTCATTGACAATACCAAATCTAAAGGCTTAAAATCTGACATTTTTTGTCCGTAACTTTCCAATTACAAGAGACTGTCTAACCTTTTCATGATACTATTGATTAATTTGCATAGTTAGTTGGTTAATTTAATTAGTTGGTTAATTTCTTAGGTTAAGAAAAATATACCCAAAGGTAAGTAATTATTTTGTAATAGTCTTGCGAAACTCAGTGAAGAATCGTTGCACTGGCGACTCACGGCTCAGCATCAGTCTTGATTTATTTGACTTTTTTTACCTTTCACTGTCACCCCTGGTACTGTTTGTTGTTAACAGAGGTTCCAGTGTACGAGATTTGCGTTTTGAGATAAGTGGTCTACTTCTTTGGGATATACAATCGTGAAGACTGACCTAGAAGGTAGAATAATTCTGGAATTCAGGAAACGGCAAGGAACAAAGCGATCTTTCAGATTTTCAAACTGTTGTCTAAAAAACGACAAACTGAATTTTAACTAAAATTATAGTTAGATTTTTTTTTAAAATTTGGTTTCATGTAAAGGAGACAACGTTTTGAATATCCGAAGAATACCTTTGTATGTCATCCTATTCTGAGCTTTTAGAGGTAACGCTTCATAAATTTTAAATCTCTGGGCCATGCCCAGTTACTTCAAAGCCTTAATTTGCTATACGTTGATGTTTTGGATTAATTCACTATTGTAATGTGTCTTATGTAGAGAGGAACTGATCAAAATAATTTTTTTAATTTTCAACGTTACCCAAACACAGCGGTGTATTAGCATCACCCGATTCTTACCTCTACTATTTAGGTTGTATTCTAGCTAAAATGTTCGTCGAAATATTAAATGGTTTAATTTAAAATTAGCATTTTGTAGTTCGCAGCATTTCCATTTGCAACAAAGAAAGTTCGGATGCTATCGGTAACTGCCCTTTAATCCTTGTAAACTTTATTAACAATAAAGATATGTTACAAAAATTCAATTAGGTATTAGCCGGAGGTATGAAATCAACTCGCAAATAAATTGAATTGTAAATCTAAACGTTCTAAAATTTGGGCCTTATAGTTATTGTGTCGCTTCAATTATTTATTTACGATCATAAGTGTACGATGCAACAACTTTAATCTCATACGTATTTGTTCATTTCTCAGTTTGTTAAAAAAGTCAGTTTCTATTGTTCTCTCATTTTAGTATTCCTTTTAATTAAGTAACTACTCTTTTTACGGGCGCGTAGCCCATGGAGAAAGGTTCGGGCTAATTACAGTTAGGTTTAGTAGGTTTGATTATATAGTTGAGTTTAAAGAGTTGGAATATTGGAACCTAAAACTTTTCTAAAGACAAAAGATACTTATATAATATGTGAATTAGAAAATGAGTAGAAAGTTGGTGAAGTAAAAAAGAAGTTAAGGTTGAAGTCTCTCGTTTTAGCATGGTATGGCTTAAAAAAAGTCAATTTGAACAGTGCTACCAATGTTAATTACGGCTCCGGGAAACTGTTTAGGTCATCGGCATTATATGTTATTAGTGATAGACTCACAATGCTGCAATATACAAAAAGCTAGTTTTAAGTTAGACCATTTAATTTTTAAACGAAAAATTTAGCTAGATGTAAAAAAATTATTACCTAAATAGGAGGAATAGATAATCGTGTGATGCTAATACCTCGGTTTGGTTGAGTAATGTTGAAAATTTACAAAAAAAGTAATTTTGAGCAGTTTCTCTCTACTTCGTGCGCAGTGCAATGGATTGCAAATTAACTAAATTAATAAACATCAATAAATTTTCTGATAAACATGATTAAGAAAAATGCTAAGAATAACGCAAGTAAGATGAACCTTCTTTATGACATTTCTAGTAAACCGTTTAATTGGCGCTTAACGCCAAAGTCATTTGCAGTTGTATTTTGTAAAGTCTTGCAATGGCAAAAGGGACAAACGAGCCCAACTTTATCAGAGAGTTTGTACAGTGGGAGTGTAGAAGAACTGTAAGCGTTTGAATGAGTTGTTGAAATTAAAAAGAGATAGAAGTTGAACTATTTTTTTGTTCCGCAACATCGTCCCATGGACATTATTAACGCCTTCATAGGTGGGGCATTTTTTCCTGCTTCAAGTTTTCGTTATAATATTAAATAGGAGGGATAGATAATCGTGTGATGCTAATACCTCGGTTTGGTTGAGTAATGTTGAAAATTTGCAAAAAAAAATGTAATTTTTGAGCAGTTTCTCTACTCCGTGCGCAGTGGATTTGCAAATTTGCAATGGATTGCAAATTAACTAAATTAATAAACATCAATAAATTTTCTGATAAACATGATTTATAGTAAAGCAAAGAATAACGTAAGTAAGATGAATACCTTCTTTATGACATTTCTAGTAAACAAATACACTTGCCAGCACCCAAACCTAACCAAAAGGTTTCCCATCATCTATATTTTTACTTTTGAAATTTTTTTTATACGTTTCAACTTAATGAGTTTGATTCTCCGTTGTAGAGTGCTTCGAACAGAAATTTTCGGTTAATGAAAATTTAAAATAAATACAGGCAGAAGCGTGAATAAGTATTCAGCTTAAAAATAAGTGTGTTTTTGGTTTTGAGAAGTATGGAGGAATCTTTATTCCAATTCCTGAAAATTCGTTAACGCAATTACGTGATTAAATAAAAAAATTGCAGTCGAGGTTTAGAAACCAAAATACGTTCAAAACAAAAACAAAAAGCTAGAATCTGACAATAATTGTCGGTTTAATTTAATTAACGCGGTTTATATGTGCTAATTCCGCAATTATTGTAGAATTAGCACATATAAACCGCTTAGCACTTTTACTTTTATACATTCTTATCTAAAACGACGGGTTTCAGTACATAAGGTTTTTTCAGCATAAACTTTATGGTGGAAATAGTTGCAAAGAAAGAAAATCGATTCAAAAACAATAATAACAATTAATTGTTGCTGAAATTTTTATTTCTTAAAACTTATTGCACAAGTGGGAGTAGAAATAAGTTGATTAAACGTTGCAACTTTTTGTAACTTAGTAATTTTTGCGAATGCAATAAACTTTAATAATTTTGTTTTGTTTTGCAAATTTGAAATTTTGCATGATTTATAAAAAAAAATGGTTTTCTCTTATACTCCTACTAAAAGTTGGACGTAATAGAATTCGAACTTGAAAAAAAAGAAGGATTTTAGTTTTCTGCTCGCATCGTTATTACGTTTTTGCAAAACTAAAGAAAGTCTAGCAAACGTTACCTCTTTCGCTGATTTTTATCACTCTAAAATAGAATTGTAAACAAATCGATACTCTCTACAAAAAATTAATAAGTTTTAGATATTATACATTTATTTAGTTAAATTCCTGCGGTCAATAGAGAAATTTCAGATGACCACTCAAAACCCTTTAGCTACGAACAGAAAACTTGGTAATTGGCTCGTGCCAATTAAGAGAAAGTTGATAGCGGTTACCTGCGCTGTATCAAACTGGACCATACCACAAAATTAAGCAAAATTTGATGCATATTAATTTGTCCTAATAAAAATGAGCGGTTTTCAAAGTCATTCGCCTATCGTTTAAAAACTAGTTTTTGCATCACCATTAAATTCAGAAGAGTTATAGTTAGTTGTTTCAGAAGGACCAATTATTTTTCTATTAAAAAATGAACCCTTTGGTTTATTGCCTCTTGGCCGTGGTTGTGTTTCACAGTTTTCCAGGAACGCACGCTGTACCAGTCAAAACGAAAAAGCCTGCTGCTGATGAAAACGTAGAAGAGCTAGAGCCCTTGAAACCAGTAAAATTTTGAAATTTATTTTTAAAAAAAATATAAATTACTTCAAACTATTCTAATTTACTTGTGTTTTCAAGGTGACTTGCGAGAAAGGATACTTTTCATTATCTTGGACAACTTGTTGGAAAGAATGTGGTGCACAAGGAGGCATCCCTGCTTGCTGCACATTTGAAGGCTCAGTTCATACTTGTCAATGCCAGAGAAGCCTTGGCTTCAAGGACTTTGTACGAACAGAAATTTCGACTTGAACAAAAATTCACTTTTTTTAAAAAAAGAAACGTAAATGTCTCTGTAATTTTCGGCCCTGTTTTATAGGCTTCAGCGAGTAAAGTGTTCAGCACTTTCAAAGAAACAGTAGGCTGTGCTACAGAAAATTTGAAAAGCTTGGGAAAATCATTAGTAGCGTCACAACCAGCAGCCGAAGCAGCTACTGACGAGGAGGACGAGTCCGAACCCGAAGCCGACGAATAATCCTAAACTACTATTGGTGTCAACGACGAAGTCATCTTTAGTCGCATCGTAGAACCGGAGAATTCATCACGCAACACTAATTCTTCAAATTACTGTATAAATTGGCAAATGTAAATAAGGTGTTAATTAAAATAAAAAAAATACGCAAGTCTAGTTTACCAATTCTCACAAATATGACATTGAGCTCGATAAAAAATTTCATACCAAGACTTTCTGCTGGACACTTGGACAGTTTGAGCACGCTCTTCGGAAACCTAACCTAACTTAACCTAGAGTCTAACCTAATCTAACGAGGTGAGGCAGACTGATAGCAAAAAGGGAAGCTTTTTTTGTTGTAGTAATAAATGAGTAAATTGTTTACTACGTTTTTTTAATTGAACTATTAATTATATCATTTCAAGAATTGAAAAAAAATTTCTTTAACAGTTATCAACTATAGATTTGCAAAAAAAAATTCTAAAAAATTTTCTATTCTAAAAATGGTGCTGGGCTAACTTTTCCTTCTAAGATCGTTAGTAACGTAGGCCGATATGATTAAATCTTGTGTCGATTCCACCTCCGGTGGCATCAGCCACCGCCACAGATTGCGATTGAGACCCACTCATGGCCCCACCATGTCTTACCCCACCAATAGGAAACGGAGCTGGATATCCATACTGGTGCGGGTAACCGCCAAAACGTGCATTTGCTATTCCATTTCCGACACTTCCCGCGCTTGCGTGAGACGTAGAACTTGACGTCGACCCGGCCATACTGTTACCGCCACCCAATCCGAAACTTCGGGTCACACGATTAGTGTGCAAAAGATGCCCTGCAAATATGAGACTTACATTTTAACATTAGGTATTTTACATGTCACATTTACACAAAATTATTAAATAATCAAATCGTTTCGAATGCCAACTTGGATTACCGTCGCCATGGCTTGCCGCAGGAATGGCTGAAACGTACACGAACAGAACGACGGTACAGAGGAAGATTCCGAAAGTTTTTGACTGCGCCATTTTTTGTACTTTTAAATTTTGAGAAAAAATTCGAGTTTTAAAAAAAATATTGGAGTTTTTACTTAATGTGTTTCAAAAATTCGATGATGTACAGAAGGTAGGAAACTTGAATGACGCTTTATTTTTTTTCGACATGCCTCTTGTTTTATAGAAGACAAAATCTTGTACAGTTTGAAAATAACAAAGGGAATTCTTGTCCTAAAACGTTTTGGAATTTCCGTACCAAAAACGTTCCGTACCTAACATATTTTAAAAAAAGCTCGAAATTAACCAGTTATACTACATGGTAGAAAACACTACTTTTTTAAAATACAGTTACATGGTTTTCCTAAACTAGAAAAATTCTAGTTTTGAACGTTAACGTTTTTATTTTTAAATCTACAAAAATATTTCTCTATTTTGTTTCATTTACAATCCTAATTGCAACACCTCATTGGTTTTTACTACAAACTTTAGGAGGATTAACAAAAAAATTATTATAAAAAATTGAAAAAATCTAGTACGTTTCAAAATTCAAGACAAAATTAATTTGTTAATTTGTCTTAACTCTGTTTGCAAAACGTTAACAAATTTGAATAAAAAACCTTTATTTTAAAATTATAATGTCTGGTATGGTAATGTATGGTAGAGTACATTATTGAATGAATGTTATAACAAACGTTCACACTATAAACTTAATTCATTGACCATAAAATTTATCCAAAAACGATTATGCCCACTTTTAATTATTTCTTTATCAAAAACGATTATGCCTACTTTTAATTATTTCTAATAAAAGTCGCGGTTTTATTTAATACACTCGTTTATGATTTCGTATTTATTTCAAATTTTTGTTCCCCACCACAAAATAGTGTTGAAATTGAACCATAGTCGACGAAACCGCACCAGTAAAATGAAGCCCTTAGTCAACTTCCTGTTCCTAGTCATCTTGTTGTTCGTGTCACAAAGTTCATTACTAACGCAAAGTAGTCCTGTCGATGACGATGTCCAGGACAACGACGCTCAAACAAAAATTGACGAACCTGACACGAAAACTAATGAGTTTTTGCCAATTAAAACTGTAAACATTTGTTAAAGATTGAAAAAAACTCTTATCTATTAAACAAGGTAACCTTGACTTTTTTTTCAAGGTCACTTGCGCCAGAGGAATTTTTGCATGGATGAAGTGCTGGAATGACTGTCTTAGCTCCAAAGCATATCCAAACTGTTGTAACTACGATGGACCAGTATTTAGGTGTAACTGCTACAAAAGTGTTGGTGGTGGTGGTTTTTCGGACTTTGTAAACTCAAAAATTTTATTTTATTCTTTTTTTTAAAAAAAAAGGAAACAGAGTTTCAATGACATTTATAGCTTTGTTTTTCCCGTTTTTTTTTTGTAGAATCCGTACTCTCTTTACACTCGTGTGAAAACTAATGTGGGTTGTATTGGTTCTAATTGGGTGAAGTTTGGTCAAGAAGTTTTGCCACACGAAAAAAGTGTGGAGATCATTGGAGATGACGAACCGGAACCCGAACCATAAAATCTTCAAAACTTTCAAATCGAAAGTCAAGACTAACAAACTTAAGGTCATTAACCCCGAAACAACCTAAGCGAAAACAAGAACTGACGAATTTGATTTTGAGTGACTAAATTGGTTCATAAATAACCTCAACGAAAAATTGATTAGCAAGAAAAACCGAAATTTAAAGAGTGATTTTAATAAAAATGGTGCAAATTTTAATCCAATGAAATATTTTTTTTTGTAAATATTGTATGCCAATTTGTTAAGAACTTAGTTAAATTAAAGTTAACAAAAATGAATTTTAGTAATAAACCATAGGTTTTCTGGAGTATGAAATTAAAGTTGCGTGAGTTTAGCAATAAGTTACCAAAGGTGAACAGGATATCTATTTGCTCCACCCACACCTGTGGCACCACTTTCTGCCATGGATTGTGAATGAGAAGATGACATCGATCCGCTCATACCACCAGCGACGCCTCCACCAACTGGATAACCACCGGGATAGGCACCCGGGTAAGGATAGCCGTAGAGGAGGGTATCCACCGTAACCGACTCCATGCCCAACACTACCCGCACTTGATTGAGAACTGGAACTTGCCATTGACCCTGCCATAGCATTAGCGCCACCCAATCCATAATTCCGACCAGTCCGATGTTGATTTTGGTTGAGAGTTGCTGCAAATAAAATTTAAAAAAAAACACCAAATTAAGTTGTTGTAGAACTCGTATTTGCAAATTTTTCTTTTGCACAAAACTTTGATCTTGCAATTCCAATGGTTTGAAAATTTTTGAAACAGTACTACAAATTTTTCATTATAAAAATTTAATTTACCATCGTCGGTATGTGGTGCAGGTGCGGCCATAGCAGATGCTGCAAGACCCGTGACAACCAACAAGATCAAAAGATTTAACAGAGACATATTCTTCTTGTTTGGAAATAAGGCAAAAAATTGAGTTTCAAAAAAGTAATAATTAAAAAAAAAATTTTTTTGTGTTCAAGCGATCGTCTTATTTGTCGCAAAAGCTTGATGGAAATCTGTGAGGAGAATGATTTTTTCTTGAGCACTGCAGGCTCATTTTATAGGAGCCGCTAGACGGTTAGAAAAAGTGTCCGGAAATTCTTGTTCTAAAAAGTTCTGGGTTTTCCAGTTTCAAAAAAAAACTTTTTACAAAAAATAAAAAACTTGAAGAAAGTCCACTCGCCTTAATCGTACTTAACAAAGAGTTGGGTTTTCCTCTTCTCATATAGAAAAGAACTGGAAAAGTTTAGTTCCTCAACTTGAAAAATTCGACTTTTTCCAGTATTGTTCTAAATTTAAAAAAAAAGACTATTTTTTTTTATTTTAAATTTTCAAACGTCTACGAGTCATGACAAAATCCAACCACTTCTGTTCTTTCCTTTTAATAAACAAAAACTTCCGTCAATCGCTACTGCAAAAAATAACATTTTCTTAAAATTATTTTCAGGAATTATCACAAAAATTTTTAAAAACTATTTTCAAAATTGAAAATTGAAAAATAAAATTACGTTCTCATATTTTTTTCTTCCTAAATACAGTTTCTGTCTTTTTCAAATTATGGCCTCCTCACCTGGAATCGATGGCATGGTAGATATTCGATCCTA
>JABASK010001183.1:0-10359 GCA_019776465.1 Rambutanura hunanensis
CGTCAACAGAAAACGCGAACACGAGAATCCAATGAACTTTTTGACCATTTGCCAAATTTCTCAACATACGGGACGGTTAGGGTAAAAAAAGCAAACTGCATTTTTAGTCTTCCTCAACTCAAATGTAAAATTCGCAGACTTTTTGCGACTCAAACTTTTTGCACACAAAAAAAAACGGGGAAATTCGGGGAAAACTTCATTATAGATTTGGGAGAGAACCGACAGAATTGCAAAGTCCATTACTCACAGGCAAAAAAAAAATAGGCGGAACTCTCCTAGCTTCGACTATTTTTTTTTAGAATCGTTGCGCAACTGAACCAGATTGCAATCTTTCCATGGAAAAAAGAGGAAGGATGTTCCAGCAGCAAGACTGCTCTTACACAAAAGCAACTTCGTGCAAAATACCAAAATTTGCAAAAAAAAAAAAAAAACAACAACAACTAAACTAACAAAGCAAAATTGCATTTTTTTTGGAAAAACTTTTATCATGTACAACGTCAATGTCAAAATGTCAACATTTAGCGTCCCTGGTGTTCTCCGCCTTGGTCACATCAAATCATCAAAATGACCTTCGTTTCTTTTGTTTACAGCCAAAAAATACAAAAAATTAGCATTACACACGTTTTGATCCTCAAAATATACGAGGTTACAAAACTGTCAATCTTAATAAGGAACAACGAGTAAAAATTTCACTTCAAAAAAATACTATTTAAACGTGAAAATTCGAAAACGGTTTTTTACATAAAAAAATGCAAAAAAAAAAAAAAAAAAACTCATAACATTTCTCGCTCTGCAGAAACTTCATTCTTAAATTTCCTACCATTCCTAAACTGTTTTTTTTTGCAAAAACTTATCAACAAACCTTATTTTTTAGGAAATTAAGTCCGCACTGACCGGAAATTCATAAAAAAAGTCACGCAATCCGTTTCCTCATCCCAATTCTTTTTTTTTTCAAAAATTCTCCAAACACAAATTGGCAATCCCCCCAAAAAATCTTTTATCCAAAAAAAAAAAACACGCTAATTTGCAAAATTCATTCTAAATTCTAAAAAGAGGAGCAGGCAGGCAGGCAGCGCAAATTCAAACCTTATCATCTACTTCGTAGATATAAGTGTTTCTCAAACTTCGTCACCGCTGGACATGACATGACAACTCTCCGCAAAAAAAAATCGCAATGTGATGACGTGTAGCTCGTGTCACCCAGAGGGGCCTTAATTTGTCAGTCAGTTGTTGAAGGAAATTAACCAAATTTTCGCACTCCCTCCTTAATTACCACTAATTACATAGATTTTCTAAATTAGAATGATCCATCAGGGCCTTTGACTTTGAAGAACGAGGAAAAGAAACTGTTAAATTTCTTCTTTCATCCGGAAACCACATTTGGTTCTCTAATGAACCACTATGCTTAACCACCAAACCCATAGCCTACCGTCAAATAGCTCTTACCATCGTCATCCCTCTTCACCGGAACTTACAAAATTAACGTTAATTGAGCCTAAACACAAACACTTTCTCAAACTAAGAATTAAAATAAAAATTATCTTTATACTTTACAATTACTTTGCAAAAAAAATATATAATAAAAATAACATAAGAAGTACCTCCTTAGTACACCATTGTGTTTCTTTACAAATCCTGGCAACATGATTTATGAACTTAAAAAACTCTCTCCCATCAAACCCCCCCCCTCCCCCCCCCCCCGAAATTCTATTTGAATCACATTGACGAAAAGTGTTCTCATACGACACAACTAGTTTCATTTTTCATCTAAGTAGTTCCTTACGAGTAATTAAGTCTAAAAAGAGATTACGTCTAATCGACTAGGATGCTCGTTAGAGGTCATGTCGCCTTGAATGACATTGGGCATAACATATGTTAGTATATCCTTGGTGATTTGACATGGGTTCTATACACCCTAGAGACAATGTCCTCCTCCCTTGTCCTCGTCATTCTGTTCAACAATAGGATCTCCTTCGTCGTCGTTAGTTTTAAGAGAAACATAAAAAAAGAGTCAATATCCTCCAAAACTCAACTGAAATCTTCCAAATCCTCCCATGGTTTATATAGTAAGGTGTTACAAACCACATCTCTTCTCTATTCTTCCAAGTTGGTAACAACCACTAGCTCTCATGACCCCGATGACCTCTCTCTGTCAAACAGGTGTAGACCATGCAAATGGACTGGCTATCCATGAACTCTCTCTCGTTCCAATAGCGAGCCAGGACAATGAGATTCAGACGGACAACCCCTGGAGTGGAATGAACTTATACACGACTTTAGTAATTACAATCATTAACACTTCCAGAAGCAGGCGATGGGGTAAAGCTAACGAGAAGGGGAGGGGGATTGTACCACGTCTAAAATAGAATTAGATTTTCTAGAAAACTAGACTCTAGATTCAAACCGAATTGAAGCTAATTTAAGTTAGAAGCAAAAGCAAGCTGGCTTATCAAATTTTTTTTAGAGAGTAGTTACTAACCTTTGATAATTTGAACATGGTCACCCACGTTGAAACTGACGTTGACCCCAGGGTTGATGTGGAAGTAGACAACAAATTGCCCGGGCACTGTAGGAAAATGTGACAAAATTGTAATTTCAGTAGAAGGTGCTTCAAAGACCAAATTTGGTGAAGGGTATGGTCCTGGAAGGTGATGCTGCTGTGAAAGAGTTGACGAATGATGAAGTGCTCCACTATGTGAGCTACTACCATTTGATCCAGATCCTGGAGAGAGTGATGCTGGAGAAGTATTTCGTGATGATGAAATTTGAGACGATGAGGACGTTCCCAAACTGCCATTACTAGCCTTTGTTACGTCAGAGGTCAAAAGGTTACCCCCTCCTCCAGGTAACATAGGAGAAGAACTACGGGAATGTCCAGCTGTAGAATTAGCTGTAGTATAGCCCGAACTTTCTGAAGTTCCATTACCATAAAGTGGAAGTACTGCTGGTGGACATAACGGATCTAGTGGCAAAGGAAAGAGTACCGTGGGTAAGGGAGTAGTCAAGATATTTCCACTTGGTCCCACTTGTGGTGGACATGGTGGAGGTGGAAGTGTAGGAAGTGAGAAATTCATTGGAATTCCAGGCATATTTAGATGATATTGATGATGATACGATGGACGATGTCCTCCTCCTCCTCCGTGTCCTTGGCCACTAGAAGAATAACGGTGGTGGGAGTAGTGGTGGTTTGATTGCTGTAAGTTGATTGGCAGTTGAGATTGGGACCAAGGGGATGACGTCATGGAGAGATCGATTCCTTCCCTTTTTTGATTCAAGTTTCAATTCGTCACTATTACTGATTGCATTTACTTAAGCACAAAAGGGTGGTGGTTAGTAGAGAGGTTGATTAACTTTAGAGCCAAGAACCGTTACAACGGAAATGGATCAATTGGCATTTCGTCAATCTGCAAAAATAGTCAAAAAGAATGAGATGAGGTTTAGTGCGTTACTGATTAAGTCAAGAATTTAGGTCATATACCCCAGGCCCTCATTCCTTCAAACCTGGCAGCTGCCACCCTGCCAAATCGTTGATGACGTTTTAGGATCTTACCTTTACTTCAGGAATTCCTGAATATCAAGTTTTAGACTAACATTGCCCAGTTCGCTGGGTGTCAACAGACAAAGTCAACTTTATATCCGAACGGGCAAGAATACCGAACCGACTGACTTGTCCCAACTGTCATGTCACAATACTCTTTGGTGTTTGTCAATAGCACTCCCCCCCCCATCCCCAGTAGTGAAAATCTCATTGACATTAGTAAGCTCGCGTTTGAGGAATGAGTAATGTATGAAAATAAATAGGGTGATAAAGTTAAATGCCTGTACACTCATCTGTACCAAAAGATAACGCACGAAACAATAAGGATAAGACACACGACGAAATGGATAAAGAAAGAAGAGAAGTAAAGGAGTTTGACCTTTTGAGAGAGAGTCTGTCAACCTTACCTGACTTCGCCTACTCCTGAGTCCTGGGTCGAAACGTCTTGATCTTGAGATTTTACTCGTGAGTAATACCAAGTAAGTGGCCGTGTTGTGATGAAAGTGACATTTGAGAACAGATTGCGTTGTGTGATATTTAGTTGTACAAGTCCGTCCTTGTCAACCTCCTTTGCGTCCACTGACAGGTAGTAAGAAGAGAGTGACAGGACGCAGACTGAGGGTACATACCACGACTAACCATAAATAAGGAGTACCCGATGAGATTATGATTGCTACTTACGAATTAAGCAGAAACAATTGACGATAGGTGACGACGACCGAGTACTTTAGCGAGCGGTATATCTTACCGTACGGTAGAAAGTCACTGCACTGTGTACCACCAAATCCCACCTTCTTCCCAGAAAAAAGTGACAGAAGGAACAACGTCGACTGGACTGGGGGGAGACGGGAGAAGAAGACGAACATATTCAAGCAAAAGAAAGAGGAGGTTCTCATAAAGGAAACTGATCAATAGCGCAGGCCCCCCATCTCCGACGTTCTACAAAAGTAGCGAAGACTTTCTTAAAAAAAATTAATTAGACTAAAAAAAATTAAATTAGTTAAAATTTAATCTCTAAATATTTTAAAACTTTTAACCTAACTTTTACTAATACTCTAATTCCTTATTTCATAAATTCATTTCAAAATTTCTTTAAAATATTTTAAAATTCCCAATAACCTAACCTTATCGCTTCAAATCTTTTCAATTATACATTAATTAAATTTATTTAAATTTTTTCAAAACTAATGTTTGTCGAATTAATATTTAAATTCAGCTGTTTTGTTGCTTTGCAGTGCACTAGTGCAGTCTGGCAGACAGACAGACAGACAACTCCAACGAATCTCACAACTTCGCTGAACGGGGTTGGCGCCTCGGGCGACAGAGGTTATCGCCTTTAGAACAATCGACCTTTTAGAATGCAGTGCACTAGAAACGAAAATACAAAACAACTTGACCTTTACCCTGACTTTTCCTTCTATTCAAAAATCAAAATTCAAAATTCTAGAAAACAATCCAAACTTTTAATTTCATAAGCTTTACTTATAAGTGAATCGTAGTTGTAATTAACTCCAGAGAAGATCACTTCCTCATACTCGCCACTCTTATCAGTCGCTGCCCTCAGTTTGTTACCACAAAAAAATTATGAATGCATGACCCCTAGACTCACACTTAGGTTCTCTGTTCCCACTTTATGCTTTTTATAGGAAACGATTTTAGACTTTAGAGACAATGGAAGAATGAAGGACAGAAAGTTGTGAAGTCCATTTGTCAAGAGCAGTGTAACGAGCGGAGCCGGCAGCTTGTGTGTCTTGTTTCAATTCCAAAACTTGATTGACTTGGTCGATCTTACCGTGGACGGTACTAATATATAAAAAGAAAAAAGATTAAGCTTTTAGTAATAAGTCAAACTTAACCTAATTTTAAGTTTAGGTCAACTAGTTCCTTACTTGTCAAGGATACAAGAAACGAGAAGTGACTCGACTTCACCCGCATCAATATTCAGTTCTCTTGAAATGAATGGTATATGAATCCGCGTATAAGGTTTGATCAGTTTGATCAACACTTGTGTTCGAATGTTGCCCAATAAGTCTAGTAAAAAAGTAAAAACGAGTTAAAGTTTACTATTATAAAGGAATATTTTTCAATTTGACCTCTACTGACCTTCAATATGTTCTCGAATAAATGGATCATCCATAATATTGGATCTATTTTCTTTAAGAATAGTTTCAAATCCATTGATATCATTCTCTTGGTATGCTGATACTAAGTTTGTCATAGCCAATATATCTGGATCATTCTTGTAAGGCTTTGCTTCTTGTGAGTCAAATGGATTGATACCTGACTTCATGAGCATATTAGCCAGGACAAGGTACTTGAGACAAGTCGTCCGTCGTGGACTACCACTTTCATCATAATTTTTAAAAGCTTCAAAGAAATCAGTATGAGCTTTTTCAAATTCACCTTCACGCAGATGCATCTTACCACCACATTCTAAAAAGAATTCAAAAACAAAAATGTATCCAAAAAAAATACTTCATTTTCTATTGAGAAAAAAACGTTTTTTTTTACCTCTAATGACCCCCATAATCAAGGGATGAGGAATGGCCGACTTGATGTGAAGTGACTGCTCGTAGAGTGCTTTCAATTTCTTATTATTTTTTTGTGCCGTGTACATTTGTATTTCCAAAGCATAAATTTCTAATAACTGTGTTCCTTTTTTCAAGTCATCTTCTCCATCATCTGTTTGACAAGACAAGTGAAGTTGTTTGAGTATTTTGGCCAATTTTTGATAATCACCACGATCATAGTACAATTTCCCGAGTTTTGTATTTGTTTTAAACCATAGTCGATCATTCTTTGCATCTCGAAGAGCATCAAGGGTAGTTTCGTAAAAATTTTGTAACAACTCCATCTGATCAATATACAAAAGTAAGTTTAGTTTGTTTTAGGTCAGGGGTCATTGACCTTTTCATTACTATTTACTAGTACTATAGATTCTAGTTACATTCTTAGACGTAGAGATGTAGTCCAGAATAGAATTGATTGACTTTTCACTATGATTTCTCGTCACTGCAGTTTTGATGTAAGTAAGTAACTGCTTGTACCTCTCCATCATTTCACTTGTAATTAGCCTAAAGAACGTTTCAACAACGATTAAGTTTGTAGGCTTCTTTAGTAACTTTTAGTTTTATTAGTTTTGATTCGTAATTCGTTACCAATTTAAAGTTAATTTTGATCATTTGCTTCAAAGCTTTGAATCCCCATTCTCCCTTTTCACTATTTTCCAATTCGAGTACTCGCTGAAATGAATTCAGTGCTGACCCTGGATTCTCTTCCTTGAGCGCTTTCGAATTATAATACTGATTCTCTAAATCAACATCCGGCTCGGAATTGCTATCTTCCGAGTATTCCTAGATAACAAGCCATAGATCATAACGGTAAATCAATTTTGATATGAATATGGTTAGAAACTTACTGGTAGCAATCAGATTTACCGGTAAAACTTACCAATCCATAATCTTCTTCGTCATCCATGAAATCATCCATGTCAGACATCTTATTAGGTTTACCTTTATCTAACGGTACTCGAAGTCGAAAGGTAGGTGGTAAGGGGAGAAGAAAGATGTTACAGATTAGAGCTAATTAGTTAATTTAAAGACCGAACAATTTTATCCAGAAAATGAAAGATTCACTGTTTTTTATCTTTTGTGAATGAAAAGTGGAATTCAAGCATTTGGCGGATTTTCGCTCTCACGTCCCTATTCCCCAACACACAAATTTTCAGCCTCCTTGGGTCTGACAAAAAAATTTATTCACTCAACCAAATATTCCCACACCACAGTTGGGCATCATTAAAATTAAAAATGCCACGGCTATTAAATTTTTTTGACAAGTCTAATTTTGACAGTTATTTGGATTAACCAGAGTTAATAAATAGTTAACAAAGTTAATTAGTTGAGAAAATTTTCAATCTGCTTGTTCGTAGATATTTTGCTCCCCATAATTTCTCTTCATCTTTCCACTTCGGAGCTCCAGCATAAACCCAGACGAGAATAATAATGAGAAAAATCAATCCACCAACTCCAAGGGCAGCGTCAGCGTGGAAAAAGTCTGTCATGACCAGTGGAGTGATCAAAGACAAAGGCTTCCTCAGCTGCAGAAGGTGGACCGCTGGAAATGAGAGAAGCCTTGCGTTCACGATTGGTCTCTTTGTCCGGGTGAGCAATGAGGGCTAGTCCTCCGCCGCTTTGTTTTCTGGGATTAGGTGGTGGTACTTCTGGCGCTTCATCCTTCACGACTTTATCAGACACTGACAAGATAGAAGTTTCCATTAATGTCTACTTTATATCTAGTCCCGTTGTAAGGTTAAGGTGGTCATTGACCTTTATCAATGAAACAAGCTGCAATTGACCTTACTTGTTCAGAAGATGTGCACTGGTTCAAAAGAGTTCTGCTGCTTGGTGACTAAAACTTAAAAGTCAAGGTAAACGCTGACGGACGACACGATGACAACATACACGCATACGCACGGTTATAGAGTTTTAGAGAACCGAAAAATAAGAAAATCTACAGCAATTGATATTTTTTTGTAAAGGTGTACTTGTACACGTTGTCATGACAACAAATTTGGAGACGAGCGTTCTTCCGTGAGATAAAGTGAGACAGTAGTGCGAGTGGCTTTTAGACAGACACAGACCGAAAGAAGGAAACACGTGTGTAATCCTGTAATCCCATCCAGTTTTCCAGCACTCGATTATTGACAGGTCAAACACGTTTGTTATAACTTTTTTAGGTTGACTTTAACTGACTTCCTCCAGAATGAAACCATCCAAAGGTCAACTGACGAAGAAAAAAGTCTTCTGCCAATGCAGCCAGGGCGCGTAAGGATAGGGAATCCTGGGACAATCCTCCCGAGGAAGAAGATTTCTTTTCAGATAAAGATTATGAACAACTGCTTTCCCTTGAAGTTCTTACCGATTATAATATCGAAGAAAAATGGAAAACTTACTATAGGTAAGCTCATACAAACACAACGCATAAAGTAAACAATACGTTTAGAGTTTAAAAAAATATCTCTAAGCCGCGCTAATCAAAATCTTAAATCGTATGTCATTCTTAGGTAAAACGAAAGTTGTTTCACCAGAGCACGAAGTTATCGAGACGATTTCATCTAAACTAAACGAATCCAATACAAACAGTGATAAAAAGCAAAAGAAACGAAAAGCTGAAGGAACAATCGATACTGTTATTAAAGAACGAGCCAAAATTACACCTAAAAAAGTTAAACTAGTAACAGAAGTCACAGTGTCATCGCCCTCGACATCTTTATGGACCATAGTAGATATCGACGAAGAGAATAAGCGTGACAGGGAAGCGTACCCAACCCCAACGCCAGTTGGGTCGTCCAGAACAGCCAAGAAGAAAAAGACTAAAACCGGAAAGGGGAAAGCAAACGGTAACAAATTCCTTCACTTTACACAGTTTTTCTGTTAACCATTCTCATTTTTGTATCAACCCTTCCAGAAAAAAAATTATCCAACAACCTCCACCCGGCTAGCTCAGTCGTATCAAAAATTCCCGAACCTTCACTTACGTTCAATCACGATTCCTGGACGAAATTGGGAGTTTGTGAGTCCATCCAGAAGGCCTTGTCAGAAGCAAAGTTCGATAATCCAACTCCGATACCAAGTGAAGTTATTAGAATTAGGTTATTCGGTTATTCGTTAGTTAATTAGTAACAACCTCTCTCTTCCAGAACTTGACCCTTGCTGCTTCTCTCTTGGGAAAGAAAGACGTCGTTGGGGCAGCTGAGACTGGAAGTGGAAAAACGCTTGCTTTTGCTATTCCAATTTTACAAGGAATTCTTGAAGAACGACTCAATGTCGTCGACACCGAGGTCACTTCTGACGACGACGGGTTTCTTCGTGCTCTCATCTTGACCCCTACCCGTGAACTCGCCGTGCAAATCAAGCGACACTTGGATACTATTTCCAAATACACGCAAATTAACGTAAAACGCCCATTAAATTAACATTACATTTAAGAAATTGTCAAATTTAACCTTCACTTGACCTTTAGGTCGTGGTCATTGTGGGTGGACTTTCTGAACAAAAGCAAGAGCGACTGTTACGTTTACAACCAGAAGTGGTCATTGCTACCGTTGGTCGTTTCTGAGGAAATGGTTCAAAATGGTAACGTTCATTTGTCCACTTTGGCCCAACTCCGTTACTTGGCCATTGACGAAACAGATCGAATGGTCGAAAAAGGACACGCAGCCGAACTTAGTGGAATTTTAGAAGTACTCAATCGTAACCCAGAAGAGGTCAAACGTCGTCAAAATTTTGTCTTTTCAGCTACACTTGCTTTTACTCACGAACCTCCAGGACGACTTAGTCGAAAATGTCAAGAAACGACCAGTAGACAAGAAAAAAATTTCACCAGAGGTCAAGTTACGTGAAATTATGACCTTGTTGGGTATTAATGAAAAACAGGCTAAAATTGTGGACATAACAAGTCGTAAAGGAACTTGTGAAACTTTAGTGGAAATGACCTTGACATGTCAACTGAGTCAAAAAGATGCTCATCTTTACTACTTCTTCTTGGCTCATCCTGGACGAACTATAGTCTTTTGCAATTCAATCAATTGTGTTCGACGATTAGTTAATCTTTTCTATTTACTTAAATTGGATCCTGTAGCACTTCATTCTGAAATGGTACAGAAGCAACGACTTAGAAGTTTAGAGCGATTTGCAGAAAATGACAAGGGGCTACTGATAGCTACTGATGTCGCTGCGAGAGGACTGGATATAACTAATATTCAGCACGTGATACATTACCAAGTACCAAAAACAGCAGAGGTGAGGAAACTTAGGTTTTTT